>JACVBY030000487.1:0-76659 GCA_017589505.3 Metroxylon sagu
TACGTTATGTTTTCCCACGCTCACATGTATTTGCAATTGGAAATCTGACCTGAACAAGTGCTTCTTCGACTGAAATTGCCATCACCTCCAGATCAGTGCCCTTTATGAAAGGCTTGCAGCACTGCTATAGTCGCTGCCCTGGCAGACTATTCGGTAACTTTTCTCTCCAGCGTAACAATCTGCATCCATTCCGAACGGATATGAAATGTTGATACCTCCGCATTGAGTGTTACAACCAGCAAGTCCTATAGACTGCGCTTCTCCAAGCAATGCGTTCAATAACAGAATGTTCAGAAACACTAGCCATAAAGCCATTCTTTTCCTTGTTCTTGTTTCCTGTCCTCTCATTTCTCGCGGCTTTTAGCAGAGAGATGTATGCTACCACTCGACCTATATGTAATAGAAATAGACCAATTTATTTCTATGTACCTTCTAAGATTTCCCCACGTGAAACTTGATGGTAATAAATACAAAGAAGTAGAAGATTTGTTTCTTTCCTTCTCCTTTTTTTAATCTTTATGACCGGTGCAGCAACCGTTCAACTAGTCTAGGAGCCACATATTCTAGCAGACAAACTTAACCAAATCAACTACAACTAATACTTTGTATGATTTCCTCTCCTTTCCTACTGCTTCAGTCAGAGAAAAGTATCCTCCCATTTAACAAACAGGAAAAGGAACAAGAAATTTCTGTGTCAAGTGGTTAATAATGGAAGGAATCAAAATCCCAAATATGCTGTTAATGTTGGAAGGATTTTTTTTTTTTTTTTTTTTTTTTTTCTTCTCTTATGTGTTGATGTTTTCGTCCTTTTCCTTTTACAAGTGGTGCTGCAGAAGAACGAATAGTCTTCGAGCCAAACGGTCCAGCAGGCAGGTTTGACCAAATTAACCATGACGCTGGAGCAGCCATGATATTTGAAAGATGAGAATAATGTAACGAGTAGTCTTAGAGCCAAACGGTCCAGCGGGCAGACTTGACCAGATTAACTATGACGCTGGAACAGTCATGATATTGGAAGCTGAGAATAATGTTCAGTTGGAACATATTCCCCGAATAATGCTACAGACACGTGGCATCGTTATTTTTTTAGCCTTGTCATGATGAAATCGTCTATTAAATAAACAATTTCAAAATCATCGAGAGGCTAAATTGTAAACGTTAAAATCATATATTGGGCAGATAATTTTGAAATCATATGTCCTACAAATGTTTTAGAGGTTTTTCCAATCACGGGCTATTTTGCAAAGAAAAATCATTTCAAAATCATCTGTTAAACAATGATTTTAACTTGATCCAATGAAAAAAAATCCAAAATGCTGCATAGGATCTCGCATGGCATCCCCGCATTATCTTTAGAAATTGTTTCACGCCAACACCACTCCAGGAATTAGATTTTTAAAATATAATATAATTAGTAAAGGTCTTCAGTTTTACAAAGCAGTGGAGCCCGTAAGTAGGACTTATGGTGCCGTAGAAGTATGGGTGGTCTTAGAGCTACAAAAAAATAATAATAAAAAAAAAATTCCAACCGGCAGACTTGACCAAAACTAATTTTCTAATTGGTCTTAGAGCCACAAGAAAAAAAAAAGGAAAAGCCAACAGACTTGACTAAAACTAACCTTCTAATCTAATATCTAACTAGGCATATGACCGTGCCATGCACGAACGCTTATATGATTAATAAAAAAAATAAATTTATATATTTTAAATTCTATATTATTAAATTTAAATTTTTAAATTTTAAGTTAAAGATAAAATAAATAGAATATCTGCATTACATTAAATTATTTTTAAATTTAAAAACATTGATTTGAAACCATAAATTTAAAATATATGAAATATTTTTGAGTTTTTTAAAAAGAATTTAAAAAACAAAATTAAAATGAAATAAAATTTTTTATGATAAAGGTGTGATTATTATGAAAATTGCTACTATACTCACACTTACACTATTGAGTTCTCCTTGGATAATATTTTGATTTCACAATTAAATAATATTCATGGACACCGGTATGATTAGCAAAATAAAAAAAAAATAAATTTATATTTTTTAAAATTTTATATTATTAAATTTAAATTATATTTTTTATTTTTAATTAAAAATTAAAAATAAAATAAATAGGATATGTATCAATTAAATTATTTTTAAATTTAAAAAAATTAATTGATTTGAAACTATAGATTAAGAAATAAATGAAATATTTTTTAAGTCTTTAAAAAAATAAAAATATAATTAAAATGAAATAAAATTCTTTGTAATAGAGGTGTGAATATTACAAAAATTGCTACCATACTCCTAAGAAGGCTTCCCACTATAGTGTTCTTCTTAGCTAATGTTTTGATTTCACATGGCATGAAGGACAAGGAGTTGATTTTTGAACTTATCATATTTTTCTATACTATTATTTTTATTTTTAGATAACTAAATACAATTTAATATTTAAATATTATTTTAATATTAAATATATATTAAATATGTATTTAATGATATATAAATAAATTTATAAATATATAAAAATATAAATATAAATTCTTAAGCTAGGATGGGTTAGTTCTATTTTTCCGTACAAGCTCGACTTTCTTTTTATCAAGTGGGAGAAAAATCTTGATTTTAGCTATCTACTTTTTATCAAATTAAAGGAAAAAAAGAAAAAAAGAAAAAGAAAAGAGCCAAATATGAGTTGATATAAAAAAGATAAACTGACTTGTTATAAAATACAAACAAAAAAAATGAAAAAAAGAAAAAAAAAAGTCAAACATTCATTATAAAATGAAAATGAAAAATAAAAAAATCTAAACGTGAGTTGAAATAGAAAATAAAAAAGAAAAATTATGATTAAATATAAAATGAAAGCAAAAAAAATATTGAAAAGTTATAAAATGAAAACAAAAAATAAAAAATAAAAAAGAGCCAAACGTTCATTATGAAATAAAAGAAAAGAAAGATTAAAAAAGAAAAAAGCCAAATGTTCATTATAAAATGAAAGCAAGAGGAAAAATTATAAAATAGAAGCAAAAAATAAAAGAAAAGCCAAACGTTCATTATAAAATAAAAGAAAAAAATAAAAAAAAGAAAAAAAGAACCAAATGGTGGGTATAAAATGAAAGTGAGAAAAGGGAAATAAAGAAAATAAAAAAATAAATAGTTATAAAATGAAAGTAAAAAAATGAAAAAAAAATAGAAGAAAAAAAAAGAAAAAAGAGCCAAACCTTCATTATAAAATGGAAGTGAAAAAAGGGAAAAAAAAGAAACAAAGAGCCAAATGTTGGGTATAAAAATGAAAGCGAAAAAACATGTGCATCTGAGGAGTCAATCTAAGGTCAATACCATGGAAACATTATTGTCTAGTACCATGCGCCAATTTGAATTGCAAAAGAACTTTAAAAAGAAATATGATCTCAAGTGATAAAAACTTGTTTCATTAAATGCTATTTAATTTAGGCACAGCTATGGCAAAAAGCTTAAATGTTCTTAGCTTTTTCTCCATTTAGGCCACATGTATGTTTGCGTTAAATGAATTTTATTGTAAAGAATTTTTCTTTACATAAAATCTTTTCCCTTCCATAAATTTTTGAATAAGTGCATTTGGTGTGGTGGTATATCCTTCCATTTTGATTAGGAGTCAATTCCTAGGGCAAAAAAGCTTTCATATTAAGCTATTAACTCGTGTCTTTTCCTTCTTTTACATCAAGCTATTAACTCATGTTATTTTTCTCAGCCATTTTTATCTTTTTCTTTACCCTTCTTCTTTTACTTCAAATTATTAACTCATGTTTATTTTTATTTTTATTTTCTTTTCCTTTCTTCTTTTACATCAAGATATAAACTTGTTTTTTAGTTATTCATGACTTCTTTTTTTTTTGGTAGTCATGCATGACTTCTTTTCTTGAATGGAGGGGATTTTTTTTTTTAGTAGAAAGGAAGCCTCTTTTTGTTTTTTTTCTTTTCCTGCCTTTTTTTATAGAATTTTTTTTCAGTAGAAAATGGAAAGAAAGCTACTATTTTCTTTTTCTTTTTCTCTTTTTTTTTTTACATCAAGTTATTATCTTATGTTTTTTTGGGTTGTCCATGACTTCTTCTTTTTTTTCCCAATCATGCGTGATTTTCTTTTTTTTTTTTTTTTCATGAAGGTTTTTTTTCTCTAATGGAAAGGAAGCTTCTCTTTTTTTTTTTCAGTGGAGAATTTTTTTAGTTGTATAGGATGCTAGATCTTTTCTTTTTCTTTTCTCCGATGTGAAAAGATCTCAAGCTTCTAAGTTATATTCGTTTTCATTTTCAATGAAGATTTTTTTTAGTAGGAAAGAAAGCCAGCTCTTTTCTTTTATGGGGAAAGAATTAGAATCATGATTATTTTTCTTGCTTAATGAACAAGAAGAAATAATAGTCCTTACAAAAGTGCAGCTATCATTTTACTATTGAGTATTTGAGACCATTATAAAATTAAATGATGTGACTCAAAATTGAGAATAATATAAAAAATTCATCGAACTTAAAAATAATTTAATCTAATTATGATTCAAAATACAATTTCCTTCCCTCTCAACACCGCATGTATATTTGCATTAAATAGCTTGAAATGCAATGGATTTTTTCTTACATAAAACTTTCCTCTTTTCAATATACTTTTAGCATTTACATTTGGTGTAGTGGTATTGTTGCATTTTCCATAGTATTGATTTGTGTTTGGCTCCCCAACTTCACATTCTTTTCTTTTTTTTCCCTTTTTCATTTTTGATTAACGATTTGAAATTAATTAATTTTATTTTAAAATTTAAAAATAATGTAATATAATACACATATTTTATTTATTTTATTCTTAATGTTCTCAGCTTTCTTTCCTCTCAATGCCATGTGTATGCCTGCATTAAACAAATGTAATGAGTTTTTTCTTACTCAAAACTTTCTTCTTTTCAAAACTTTTTTAACATTTACATCTAGTGTGATGGTATTGTAGCATCTTTAAACTCTTGTTCTTTTCCTTTTTTTTTTTTTTTTTTTCCTTTTCATCTTTGATGAACAGTTTCTAATCAATTAATTTTATTTTTTAAATTTAAAAAATATAATCTAATATACACATTTTATTTATCTTTTTTTAATTTTAAAATAATAATTTTAAAATTTAAATCTAATAATATAAAATTAAAAATATAAATTTGTATTTCTAGTTATCTTTTCATTTTTTTTACCTTTTTATTTTGGATTATGTTTATATTTTTTAAAAAAATTATATTTTTAGGAAAATATTTCATCTATATTTTAATCTATAGTTTCAAATCAATTAATTTTTAAATTTAAAAATTAATATATAATATATATTTTGCATATCTTATTTTTATTTTTAATTTATAAATAATAATTTTAAAATTTAATTTAATAAATATAAAATTAAAGAAATTATATAAATCTTTATTTTTTTAATATTATTTTCATTTTGGATTATCTTTATAGTTTAAAAAAAAAAAACATTAGTTTCAAGAAAATATTTCATCTATTTTTTAATATGTAGTTTCAAATCAATTATTTTTTTAAAGTTTAAAAATATTTTAATCTAATACATATATTTTATTTATTTTATTTTTGATTTTTAATCAAAAATGATAATTATAAAATTTAAATTTAATAAAATAAAATTAAAAAATTATATAAATCTATATTTTTATTGATTTTGTTGATCAAATCAGCATTCGTGCTTCATACGAGCATGTTAGCATGCCTCTCCCAGTCCAATTGTGTTTACAACATGTTAATTATCCTACGGTTTTTATCTTGAAATTGCTCCTTAATAATGGAGACGATATTCATCATCTGTGGTGTGGCCCACGATTTATTCGTGAGGTAGACTGACAGATGCGATTGCATCCATTTTGAGTGTTTGTGGTAGATTTTCTAAATATTGTTGAGTTTTATGTATGCTTTTCCCTGCTTTCAATCATTGATGTTAAAATCAATGCTAAGGGACAATGCCATCGTAAAAGCAAGGCTTGGTCTAATACTTTGGTTTATTGTACCAGGAATTTGCATTATATATCATCGAAATGATATTAACGGGTCTACTTTCATAATGCAATTTTCTATCTATAACTTATGAGGGTCTGGTGATGACCATTAAATATTAACAGTAATAAAGCACCTACATGTCTAATGGATATCTATTATTTCTATTTTACCCAAAAATCAATAATATATTGCAGGACTTATCTATCTTGACAATTTTTTGTAGATATAGTGTTATTGCATTAGATGATTTGCGTGATATATACTGCTGCTAAAGAAAAACATCATGTAATTAGAGAGAGAAATTTTCTCCTCCCACATCAGAAGAGCCATACAAGAATGTGCCAATGGGTGGTGGATTTTATTGGGCAATTAAGATGTACACAAATATTCCTTTGCATCTCATACATTTAGATTGTATTTGAATGGAAAGTAGGTAGATATTTTATTTCCAATTCCTCCACTTATTCCGCTAAATGGATTTGAGGCGCCAGAATAAAGTTATTCATCGCTTACAATGCCCGAGTAAACATCCCTTCACTATCATGATGAAATAATTCTTAAGACAAATCTCATTGTGATCAACGAGCTTACGTCCTCCCACCACACAGCACAAATGCCATATTATCTCTCCCTTTCTCCTCCTCCTTTCCACTCAAGTGAGAGAGAAGGCAATTTTATCCCTATCATAAAATTCAAATCATTACAAAATCAAATACACATTAAATGCGCTCTATTTTTCTCTCCTTAAATCTCTCCAACCATCATTATCTCGTAACACTGAGGCCATCCCTTTTATGTCCTTATCTCGCAATACTAAGCCCATCCCTTCTATAGGACCTAGATCACTTTTCTTTTATTCCACATTAAATTCAAATACACGTCACACAACCTCAGGTGCAAAATATGTGGTCAAGTGAGACAAATGGTTTCGTAAGCATTGGACACTACGATTTTGGTTCCGGAGTAGACCATGCCAAGTTCCATAATAATTTACTTAATTCAAAGAGACCAGCAAATTGCTATTAATTTGCAGCATCACTGCTAGAAAAAAAAAAAAAAAAAACCTTGAATAATTTTCTCCATTAAATGCATAAAACGAGTTGTGGGTACTCTCAGGATCTTATTATCATGGTCTACAGTCAAAGTTTCAAGAGACCTATCAACACCAAACATGGCACTGGAAAATGCAGCTCAAAATTGTCGACTTCGTTCAGAAATAGTTGCTTGCATAGAACTGTTTCAGAAACTCAGAGGTCCCCTGGTCTTTGGGGCCCAAGTCCTGCACAAGCCCTCCACGCCCAACAACGTACTGGCCAATTACATGGCGTCGTTGATTCGCATGCTCAACAATGTTGCTAAGCTCCTCCATTCCTTTGAAGAGAAGCATGTCAATTACCTGTTTCCAAAGACAAAAGCAACACAAATTAATTAGAATACCACTTGAATGCACACGGTTAATCAGAATGCCACACCCATCTACCAATAATCATATAGCCAACATATCAGTCACAAGGGTAAAGCTTTTTTGTGCATTGGTATGCTTTAGCAAGGTGCATGTAAGGCCTGCATTTTCTACACCTCGATGGAGGCAGGCAATGTGCTGAGGTTACTGGCTTTGCCTAGCCCATCAGGCATGCCAGAGGCATTGTCCTAACAACATCGAGTATTTGCATAATGTAGGATGAGCAAAACAGAGGAAGTGCAGCAAAATTCATCACCAAATGACTGGCTGTGGTGCATTCTGAAGCATGAGTAGAGATAGCCCTTGATGACGTCAAACAAAATTTTGACCATTCATCAAAAGAAAGCAAAGACCCACCCCCACAAATGTGGAGGTATCAATGAAGGTGTATGCATGAAGTAACTAGAGTGTTTTAATAAACATCAGAACATAGAATATGTTATACAAGTATCGGACATAGATCCACAAAGTATCCAATGAATAACAGTATTCGTTACAAACATAACATGTAATTGAAGTATCTGTGCTTCCTGGACAGAAACTAATTACATCCAGCTACAGAGAGGCTAGTGCAAGGATTGGAAAACACGGTTCAAAGATATCAAAACAACATACATAACTCTCACTGATGGTATGCAATGGGGCAATTCGTTTTAATGGTAAGGAATGGCAAACAACGAGTCAAGTTCATGCTGTAGTCAATCACCAATAAGTCACCCCTAAGAGAGAGAGAGAGAGAGAGAGAGAGAGAAATAATAACATCTCTTGGAACTTCAACAAGCACCAACAACCCCTGAATTATTTAGTTATTAAACTCAAACAGGCCAGCCAGTCGGACTAGTGAACTATCCCCATCTTGTCTGATTATGCAATTAGATTGGAATTGCATTAGACCTAGTTAAAATCAAGTTGAACCGGCTGGTTTTCAAAAAATCAGTGAACCGGCTAATTGAGTTGGAGGTGGAAAACAATATGTAAAAATTGTACTTAAAACATCTCCAAAGATTGACTCAATGATAATGCATTACTGAACAATCATAATACAACAGTGATTTTTTTTTTTTTTTTTTTGGAATGAGCTATCATACTTACACATCTTTCACAAAATGGATTAACTAGTTTGTGATATTTTTCTTGAGAGCAATTTTGTAATAACCAATTCTTCCCATCAAAAGAAAAATTAACAATCTATTTTTAAAAAAAATTAATAGAATATTTTTCTTTGGTTGAATTTTTTTTAAAAATAAATAAACCTCATTTAATGCTTTTGGACATTTTTATTTTTTTAATGTTCAAAATAGTTAGAAACATCAAAAATTGAGCACTGTAGATTATTGTGGATTTGCATTTTGCATATATATGGTGGTAAATTATTTTGTTATAAATGGCTTTAGTTTTGATTCGAGATTATGAATTTTGGGTATTCTAGAGGTGGTATGATATAGCTTTGTTGAGGGATATATGATAGAGTTTTGATGGAGGTGGTATGGTGTGACTTGGTTGAGGGATATGGTATGCATGAAAGTTACTATTGGTACGTGGTACTAGTTCTGGCAATGAGGGTTGGGGCCGTTACTTGCCTAGACTGGCAGCTTGGAGAGGGGCATATAGCTGAGGAGGCTGTGCAGAATAAAGCTATGGTATGTGACATGGCTGAATTTATTACGCAAGGTACTAGTATATAAACCAACCTGGATAGAAGAAGTATCACCAGGTTAGGTTGTTGACACATAATACTGCCACTAAAAGTGACAGTATGCACCAACAGCACTGCCTTGTGACACTTGCATGCTAAGGGAGTGACTCATTTAGTGGATGCCTTACGTGCTGTGGCAAGGGGGCCCGATGGATGTATTGCATACTAAGGGAGGGCAATGTGCTAGTGATGTCTTGCATATAGGTGCGTGGATGGTTTGGCATGGTTTGGCTATGGTTATAGTTATTGAGATGTTGTGGTTATTTTGTTTGGTATGGTTATCTAGATTTTGTTGGTTTGGCAATGGTTGTGGTTATCGGGATGTTGTGGTTATTTTGTTTAGTGTGGCTATCTTGATGCTATAGTGTGGTTATCTTGCTTGGCATGGTTATCTTAAGTTTATTGGTTCAGCTATGGATATGGTTCTCTTGGTGGTTGATATTTATTCTGGTATGTGGATTTTATTGCTTTTTAGACTATTGTATATATATATATATATATCATGATATCTTTTGTTCAAGTATATTTTGGCTATACTAAACTTTTAATTGGCATATTCATAATGGTATGTGTAGAAGTCCTACTGGACTTTATAGCTCACTTCCCCTTACTATTTTGTAGAGGATGAGGATGAAGCCTACCTGTTAGATCAAAATTTTAAGGATGGTCTCCAGGAGTGAGGATAGTTAGAGGATTCTTTTCTTTAGACATTTTATATTGATCAATTGAAAATGGCATGTAAAGGATTGAGGACCTTGTTTTATTAGTTGATATATTTAAATTTCAACTTCCGTAGTTATGGTTTATGTTTTGTATATGTTGAGGTTTAGTAGGCCTTGCGTGCTCTTGAGATTCGTTTTAAGAGTACACAGTCGTGTTGTAATGCTCCTGGATCGAGTTTAGGATCGTGGATCGTGGCAGGCTCAATCGTGTAACCCCCAATGGTGGCCTACTAACTATCTTTTATGTAAGAAATAAAAATAAATTAAAATTAAAAAATATTATCAAAATTTTTGAGCAAATGCTAAAGCGGAATGCTCGTGCAAAGCAAGCAGAGCACTCTCGCTCAGATGAATGTACTGCTCACGCTCAATAAGCATAACGCTCATGATGAGCATGGCGAGCGAGCGCAACTCAGCGCTACCATTTTTTTTAATTGAAAACACTTTTTTTTATTTTTAAACCTAAGAACAATCAACAGTTTGTTGGTGCCTTTTTTTTATCTCTCTTGAGAGGGATGAGTTTGGTCATTACAGTCTTAACTGCATCAATGGCTTTGCTTTGAGTGAACATCATGGTCGGAGGTAAAGGGGACAACAAAGACAGCAAGTGGCTGCTCTGTCGCTGCTATGGGGAGGAGGTTTGTAATACTATAAAAATAGTTCCACATCGGATGAGAAAAACAATGTTGAAGTGCTTATAACTCAAGTTCACCTTCTACTAATTAACTTCCACTCAAGTTTTTAGGGCCATGTGGTTTCGACCTGCTAATGGATTAATTAGACTAGTAGGTGTGCTTAGGGCATTACAAATGGTTATTAAAGCCAATTGATTTTGTAAAAGTTGATGGGCAGGAGGAAAGGGTTATCCATAAGATGGTGGTAGAGGAAAGGGTTATTCATAGGACGGTGGTAGAATTTTGTTATGATGTGGAGCCACCCTTGCACTAATGATTCAGTTTGTGATAGATTCTGGCTAGCTTGTGGCGTGTGATGAGAACCTTACATTGTAAGAAGAGAAGATTGTAATACTCAAAAATAGTCCCATATCAGATACCGCAAAAATAGTCCCACATCGGATGGGAAAGGAAAGGTTTAAATGCTTATAACTCAAGTTCATCTGCTACTTATTAACTTTCACTTGAATTTTTAGAACCACGTAGTTTTGGTATGCTAACGGGTTAATTGGACCAATAAGTGGGGCTCTCTAAGAATAGCAGCTAACTCCAAAGCTGAACTATTGGTAAGAGCCCGCTTAGAGGAAGGAATAGCCTGAGGAGGTACACTTTCCGCCAAGGAAATAAGTGGGGCTCTCTAAGAATAGTAGCTAACTCCAAACTATTGGTAAGAGCCCGCTTAGAGGAAGGAATAGCCTGGGGAGGTACACTTTCCGCCAAGGAAATAAGTGGGGCTCTCTAAGAATAGCAGCTAACTCCAAAGCTGAACTATTGGTAAGAGCCCGCTTAGAGGAAGGAATAGCCGGGGGAGGTACACTTTCCGCCAAGGAACCGGCACAACACTGAAGAGAGCCATTTGCACTTTGTGAATACAGTTATCCTTTTCTTTTATGTTAATTGAAGAGCCAAACCTGCAATATTGTGGACTTTTCAAAATAAGTTTTAAGAGTGTTTCAAACTTTGGTTTGCAGATTTGGCTTTAGAAAGAGAATATCCTCACTTGTTACCACTAATGCCCATTAATTTACACAATAATATCATGGCAAAAATTGGTATGGAGGCCTTCATCATAGTAAATCAAGTTATGATGCACCCAAAATAGCTTGCAATAAGTAAGAAATAACATTAAGCCTTGTTTTTACGCTATTGCAGAATTGCATTGCAGGAAGGCTTATAATTAGCTATAATGACACAAAAGGCAGCACATTAGAAATTACTCTCCACCAAGCACTTTCAGAAAGGAAATTTCCATGTCCATTTTAACAATCATGACAAACTAAAAATTATTAGCATTACAACAAAACAATAAGGTACTATGAAAAACTAATCATTGTTCTTGAATGACTTGATAAACTACTTAAGTGGTCTAGACATCAAACACGACACATATTAAATACTAGAGTCAACAAAAGTAAGTAAACCACAAACTCTAACATTTAGGTAACAGGGGATTAATGTCTAGTGAGGAAGATGCGCCACTATCAAAAACAGATGCCGTTGCAATAGAGATAACATCAGAACACTCCATTAAATGATTTATATTGTATTCAGCCTTTGCGCAGCTTTGGGGAATGTTCAAAGGGCTTTGTGATTTTAGAATTGCGTCCAACTCTATAGTGACTTCTTTCATTGTAGGCCGTTTCTTCCCATTTAAGTCTAAGCATTGCCTTGCCAAGTTAGCAACGGTCAATATCTCCTCTTTCTTGCCTTGCTTCATTACTTGAGAATCAAGAATGTCAAACAAATGGTTCTCCTCCATTGAGAGGATAAAATATGTGGCTAAACTTCTGCCATCTTCTGTCCTTGTTGACGATATTGGCTTTTGTCCCGTTAGAAGCTCAACAAGGACTACACCAAAGCTATAAACATCACTCTTATCTGTGAATTGGCTTGATTGAAAATACTCTGGATCCAAATACCCAAAGGTGCCCTTAACTTCAGTGGTAACATGAGTTTGATCAATGGTAACTGACTTTGAAGTTCCAAAATCTGCTACTTTTGCTCTGTACTTATCATCTAAGAGTATGTTGGTAGACTTAATGTCCCGATGGTAAATGGGTATGGAAGCAGCTGAATGTAAGTAAGAAATTGCTCCTGAAACCTCTGATGCAATCCTTAAGCGTATATTCCAAGTCAAAGGAAACTCCTCATTTTGGTCATGGAGAAACTGGAAAAGGGTACCATTAGGGATGAATTCATAAACCAATAGAGGAACTTCAGTCTCCAAGCAACAACCCAAAAGCTTAACAATATTCCTGTGGTTAATTTGTGAAAGGATGACAACCTCATTGATGAATTGTCTGAATCTTCCTTCATCAAGTAATTTGGATTTCTTCACTGCAACAATTAGACCATCTGTTAACATCCCTTTATAAACTGTGCCCTGCCCTCCCTGGCCAAGTAATCTATTCACATTGTAATGGTCTGTGGCCTTCTCTAACTCCTTTGAGCTAAATATTTTGACTTTGTCAACATTGACTTCACCTGAAGACAACTGTTCTTGCAAAAACGCTTCCCTGAGTTTTCTCTTCTTTCTTTTCTTTAATACTTTGCGCAACCACCATGCACCGATGAGTAACAACAACACCACCCCAAATCCCGCACCAATGCCTACATAACTCATCAAATAAGGAATGAGGTAGAAGAGAAGCCAGAAATGATTAGATTTTTAACTTTAGCATCATCCGTTACTATAGCAAAAATGCTACTTCAAGAGGCATATGCTTATGATCTGACCAAAAGGATAATTTTTACGATAAAATTCCGCTGCAAAATGTCGCATATTTCAATTAGCCAACTCCAATACAACATTACAAACTCATTCTATGCACCGATTGGCTTTGGTAGCTTTGATAGCCTTTTAGCAAGAGATGATGCATGAATATATATGAGGACCGATTGGCTTATATCTGATTAAATTGATGTCAAAAGAGTTGTAGACATCATACTATGAAATGAATCAAAAACCAAGATGGGGGACTGTAAGAGAACAATAAATTAAAAGTTACTGCACATTTTACATATTAAGAGAACAATAAATTAAAAGTTATTGTCTTTGGTGAAGTGGTTGCTGTTATATTGCTTCGCATTTTAACAGATGCAACGAACTCCTCTTTCTGATCATGATTGCTTTGCTCTCTTAGTGCAGAAAGAAAGAGAAGTTATAAGTGGGAGTGCAAATGGTAATATCTTTTAAAAATCAAATTCGGAGGCAACTCTTCGTAAATTGTTGCCTATTATCTATGCTTTCTGCGTCCGCCTATAACTGAATCACCTTGAAGCAATCTCTCTGAATCAAATTTGACCAGTTTGGATAACTTGCTTCCAGATTTAAATCAATATGTTCCAAATTCTTTACCGAAGGCCTTGTCTTGACATGGCAATTAGTGTTCTTAGTGCTAAGTGAACGATCAAAGATTCATTTCTTTCATTTTATAGAGTGCAAAGCAGCATACCTGAAACCACCATTTTAACTCGAGATCTCTTGCTATCAAGAAAGACACAACCGTAGCCCCCATAATAATTTACACATGGCACTTTTAACCGGCGGCAAAAATTGTCAGGCTTTGTGCATTCATTAATATCTGACGTGAAGATAGAGAAAATTCAGTATACATTAATAGTGAGCGAAGGCTATTTTTGGTGCGCAGGAATAAAATGAAACAAAAATGGAATGCACTAAATTTCCAAATGCTTGAATATACCCACAAGACCTGAAATTCAGGTTTAGTAGGTGTGGTTGGCCGGACTGCTTGCGAATGCTTTCGGCAGGAAGCTTGCCGTCTACCAGACAATATCATAGTAAAACTTCTTCGGGCTTTTCAGATTTTGACCCAGTACAAGACTTTCAGAAGTGGCATATTTGTAGTGTCATTAATTGATATGTTCAAATGATAGATTTTTCCGTTTCAGTATCGTCCATATATATATATATATTCAGACCAATATTGCCCGTGAACCATCTTTAAATGCTAAGAGTTAATTAAAGATAAGCCAAAAGCAATTCAGGGATTGATACACCATATCCAATGTTTATTTGGCATCCCCTTATAAGTTTTGTTCTAAGTACTTACAAATTCTAATATTGAATAATTTTATGAGGAACCAACCTCATTTCATGAGTAATATGTCATGTTCTTATTTTATAATTCACAATTCACGTAACACATATAATGCATGGTAGTCATTTTTTCATTTTCTTCAAATTTTTTAATTATTACAACGTTTTTATATGTACTTCAAGATATAAAGTGTACATATGAAGATTAGGATATGTAAAATATGTTCATGTTACTGAAAAAGAAAGTCAAACATTAAAGTAAAAAACACTGCTTATCGTTTACCGAAACCTAAGCATATATTGAACTTCTTAGATGCTGCTCGCTTTTCATGGTATGTAAATGTTTACTCATTGATATATGTTTGATTCAACATGGATGCTTTCTTCCAGATAAAAAATCCAATAGACAGACACAAGTAATAAAATAAAACTTTTAACCTCTTAAATACATAATACTTGCTAGGGAATAATATTCCTAGATAACTAATAACTTTTCTTCCCACCAAGAACATGCAGCAATGTTAGGGGCCTATTATCCTTTATATCCAACCGAAATAATAACAGTACGCTGTTCTCTTTTTACTTAATAGTTAGAATTGAATTCAGAAAGGGAAATAGAATAGCAAATTAGCCATGAATTGTAATGCAAATTGTGAAGATTGGCATTACCCAAACATAAGCGCAAAGGATGCAGTCGGCACGTAATTTTACGAATATTAGATATCAGCATGATAGCCAGTAATGGTAGCTAGTAAGGAAAAGGTTGAGCATGAGTACCTTGACAACCATTGGGAAGATAGGGATTCCCTCGAAAGCCTTCTGCGCAATGACATTGTATCATTGCGCTCTGGTTGTCTGAAGTGGTAGAATTGTAACAATTGTATGCTTCTCGGGATCCATTACGTACCAAGAATCCATTCTTCACAAGCGACTCAAAGGATCCATTCATCACAGGCGACGCAGAGGGTCCATTCTTCACAAGCCACTCATAGATTTCATTATCTATCCCCCATTCCAGGGCCACAGGGACATAGTCCATTTCTCCCGTGAGGCAGGGGTTCTTGGAACTGCTATCGAACGATGATTGGTCGACTAAACAGGCGTACTTGCATCGCCCCCTCCCTCTGTTATCTTGATCTATGTCTTTCAAGGTTAGATTAAAAACCTTGAGATTTGATGGAATTGTGGTCTGGCAGCATTCGATGCCATTGCAAGTATCATTCGTGAAAGCTTTGCTTCTTTCTTCGCAAATGGATATGCACCCACCTACGGTTGACTCATTTTGGGTCATCAAGGCAAGGTTGTTACAACCCACTGCAATGAATTTATTGTTAAATGAGGAGAGAACGAAAGGGGTTCCATCCAAGTCGACAGATACGTTATGTTTTCCACGCTCACATGTATTTGCAATTGGAAATCTGACCTGAACAAGTGCTTCTTCGACTGAAATTGCCATCACCTCCAGATCAGTGCCCTTTATGAAAGGCTTGCGAGCACTGCTATAGACGCTGCGCTGGCAGACTATTCGGTAACTTTCTCCAGCGTAACAATCTGCATCCATTCCGAACGGATATGAAATGTTGATACCTCCGCATTGAGTGTTACAACCAGCAAGTCCTATAGACTGCGCTTCTCCAAGCAATGCATTCAATAACAGAATGTTCAGAAACACTAGCCATAAAGCCATTGTTTTCCTTGTTCTTGTTTCCTGTCCTCTCCTTTCTCGCGGCTTTTAGCAGACAGATGTATGCTACCACTCGACCTATACGTAATAGAAATAGACCAATTTATTTCTATGTACCTTCTAAGATTTCCCCCCTTTTGCCTGCTTAACCGAGTTCCCCGCGTGAAACTTGATGCTAATAAATACAAAGAAGTAGAAGATTTGTTTCTTTCCTTCTCCTTTTTTAATCTTTATGACCGGTGCAGCAACCGTTCAACTAGTCTAGGAGCCACATATTCTAGCAGACAAACTTGACCAAATCAACTACAATTAATACTTTGTATGATTTCCTCTCCTTTCCTACTGCTTCAGTCAGAGAAAAGTATCCTCCCATTTAACAAACAGAAAAAAATAAAAATTATGACTAACTATAAAATGAATGTAAAAAAAATTGAAAAGTTATAAAATAAAAGAAAAAAAAATAAAAAAGAGCCAAACATTCATTATGACATGAAAGTAAAAAATGATAAAAAAAAAGTCAAATGTTCACTATAAAATGAAAGCAAAAGAAATACAAAGTTATAAAATAGAAACAAAAAAAAAGCTATACATTCATTATAAAATGAAAGCAAAAAAATGAAAAAGAAAAAAATAACCAAACGTTGGGTATAAAATGAAAGTGAAAAAAGGGAAATAAAGTAAATAAAAAATAAAAAGTTATAAAATAGAAGTGAAAAATAAAAAAAAAGAAGCAAAAAGAAAAAAGAAAAAAAAAGCCAAACCTTCATTATAAAATGAAAGCAAAGAAAAGATAGAAACAAAGAGCCAAATGTTGGGTACAAAGTGAAAGCTAAAAATATATGCATATGAGGAGCCAACTCAAGGTCAATACCATGGAACCATAGTGTAGTACAATACACCAACTAGATTTGCAAAAGAGCTTTTTTACATCAAGCTATTAACTCATGTCTTTTTCTTCTTTTACATCAAGCTATTAACTCATTATTTTGTTCAGCCACTTTTTTCTTTTTCTTTTTCCTTCTTCTTTTACTTCAAGCTATTAACTTTTTTTTTTTTTTTCCCTTCTTCTTTTACATCAAGCTATTAACTTTTTTTCCTAGTTGTTCATGATTTCTTTTTCTGGTAGTCATGCATGACTTTTTTTCTTGAATGGAGGTTTTTCTTAATAGAAAGGAAGCCTTTTTTTTTTTTCTTCTTTTTTTTTTATGAAAATTTTTTCAATAGAAACCGGAAAGAAATCCTCTTTTTTCTTTTTTTTTTCCCTCTTTTTTTAATCAAGTTATTAACTCATGTCTTTTTTTGGGGTCGTCTATGACTTCTTTTTTATTTTTTTTTTCCAGTCATGCATGACTTTCTTTTTTTTTCATGAAGTTTTTTTTTTTTTAATTGAAAGGAAGCTTCTCCCTTTTTTTTTTTTTCCAGTGGAGACTTTTTTTAAGTTGTAAAGGAAGAAATCCTCTTTTTTTTTCCCTTTTTTTCCCTCTTTTTTTTTAATATCAAGTTATCAACTCATGCCTTTTTTTCTGGGTTGTCTATGACATCTTCTTTTTTTTTTTTTTTTTTTTTTTTTCAGTCACGCATGACTTTTTTTTTCATGAAGTTTTTTTTTTTAATGGAAAGGAAGCTTCTCTTTTTTTTTTTTTTTGTTTCAGTGGAGATTTTTTTAAGTTGTAAAGGAAGCTAGCTCTTTCCTTTTTTGTTTTTTTCGATGTGAAAAGATCTCAAGCTACTAATGTTTGTTTTTCTTTTTCAGTGAAGATTTTTTTCAGTAGGAAAACAAGCCAGCTTTTTTCTTTTACTATTCCCTTTTTTTTTATGGGGAAAGAGTAAGAATCATGATTTTTTTCTCACTTAGTGAACAAGAAGACATGGTAGGTCCTTACAAAAATGTAACTAGTATTTTACTATTGCATATTTAAGACCATTGCCAAGTTAAACGATATGATTTAAAATTTAGAATAATATAAATATTTCATTGAAACTTATAAATAATTTAATCTAATCATGATTCAAAATATAGTTTCCTTCCCTCTTAACACGGCATGTATATATGCATTAAACATCTTTAAATGTAATGAATTTTTTCTTACCTAAAACATTTCGTTTTTCAATTTACTTTTAGCATTTACATTTGGCGTAGTGGTATTGTTGCATTCCATAGCATTGATTCGTGTTTGATTCGCCAAATTCACATTCTTTTCCTTTTCTACCTCTTTTTCATTTTTAATTAACAATTTTAAATTCATTAATTTTATTTTAAAAATTTAAAATAATGTAATCTAATACACATATTTTATTTATTTAATTTTTTGTGCTTTCATCTTCCTTTCCTCTCAACGCCATGTGTATGCCTTAAGCAAATGTAATGGGATTTTTCTTACCCAAAATTTTCTTTTTCAAAACTTTTTTAACATTTACATCTTGTGCGGTGTTATTGTCGCATCTCCAAATGCATGTTCTTTTCCTTTTTTTTTTTTTTTCTTTTCATTTTTGATGAATAGTTTCAAATCAATTAATTTTATTTTGAAATTAAAAAAAATATAATCTAATATACACATTTTATTTATCTTATTTTTTATTTAAAAATAATAATTTTAAAATTTAAATAATAATATAAAATTAAAAAAATATAAATCTATATTTTTAGTTATCTTTTTCTTTTTTAAAACTTTTTATTTTGGATTATGTTTATATTTTTAAAAAACTTTATTTTTAGAAATATTTCATCTACATTTTAATCTATAATTTCAAAACAATTAATTTTTTAAAATTTAAAAATTAATATAATATTTATTTTATTTATATTATTTTTATTTTTTATTTATAAATAATAATTTTAATATTTATTTTAATAATATAAAATTAAAGAAATTATATAAATCTTTATTTTTTTAATCTTATTTTCATTTTGGATTATGTCTATAGTTTTTTTTAAAAAAAAACTAGTTTTAAGAAAATATTTCATCTGTTTTTTAGTTTGTAGCTTCAAATCAATTTTTTTTAAAAAAGTTTAGAAATAATTTAATCTAATATGTATATTTTATTTATCTTCTTTTAATTTTTAATCAAAAAATGATATTTAAATTTAATAATAAAAAATTAAAAAATTTATATAAATCTATATTTTATTGATCTTATTGATCAAATAAGTGCCCGACGAGCATATACCTAGTTTATATAACACGCCTCTCTTAGTCCAATTGTATTTAAAGCTTGTTAATTTTCCTACAGTTTTTATCTTGAAATTGCTCCTTAATAATGGAGACGGTATTCATTACTTGTGATGCAGCCCATGATTTATTCGTGAAGTAGACTGACGGATGCGATTGCATCCATCCAGAGTGTTTGTGGTAAATTTTCTAGATATTATTGTTTGATGTATGCTTTTTCCTGCCTTTAGTCATTAATGTTAAAATCAATGCTAAGGGATAGTGCTGTCGTAAAAGCAAGCCTTGGTCTAATACTTCGGTTTATTTAGCCAGGAATTTGCATTATATATCATAGAAATGATATTAATCGGTCTATTTTCATAATGCAATTTTCTATCTATAACTTATGAGGTTTTGGTGATGGCCATAAATATTAACAGTGACAAAGCACCTACTTGTTTAATGGATATCAATTATTTCTAATTTACCCAAAAATCAATAATTTATTGCAGGACTTGACAATTTTCTATAAATATAATGACATTAGATGATTTGCGTGATATATGCTACTGCTAAAGAAAAACATCATGTAATTAGAGAGAGAATTTTTCTCGTCCCACATCAGAGGCCATACAGGAATGTGGTAATGGGTGGTGAATTTTATTGGGCAATTAAGATGTACACAAAATTCCTTTGCATCTCACACATTTAGATTGCATTTGAATGGAAAGTAGGTAGATATTCTATTTCCAATTCCTCCACTTATTCCGCTAAATGGATTTGAGGCGCCAGAATAAAGTTATTCATCGTTTACAACGCCCGAGTATACATCCCTTCACTATCATGATGAAACAATTCTTAAGACAAATCTCATTTTTAGGGCATGCATTTTCTACACCTCGATGGAGGCAGGCATATGTGCTGAGGTTACTGGCTTTGCCTAGCCCAGCAGGCATGCCAAGAGGCATTGTCCTAACAACATCAAGTAATTCATGTTTTATTGCATTAGAGGGGACCGATTGACAAAACAGGAATCACAAAATTTATTGTGTTACAGTCAGATCTGCTGTGAAATCTCGACTTTCACTGCATAACGGATCGATCTAAACTGCATTCTACGCAGTAATAAATGGTCTATCCTTGAGTCAAGTAAACGTTTGTTTATTCTCAAGTTGAGAAAACGATGGCCCATTCTCAATTTAGAAAAGAGAGGGTCCATTCTCAAGTCAAGTAAACGATTGTCCATTCTCAAGTAAACGGCTGTCCATTCTCAAGTCAAGCAATTTTTGCCATTACCTTAATTTTCTACGGTAAGAATAATAGCTAATGTCACTGTAAGTCGAGTATACCACACATGGACATATCACGGGTAATTGGTCATGCACCATGCATCACGTTATCTGTGATGGACCACCGATGACCTCCATGCTAGGCTGCTAGAAGGCTGTATTTATCCACATAGTTTTATAGATGAAGGTAATTTGAAAAGAATTAGTTTATGTCTGATAAATTTTCTCTAAGTGATGGGACGTGAACTTTGTCCTTTAGAGAGAAGAGTAGCATTTGCGCAAATGTAGTGGCGACGGATCTAGATATAAGTTGATGAAGTTTTTCAGATGAAACAAAGCTTCCAAGCAAAATCTCTTTAGATGCTAGCATATACTGGACAGTTTTGCATTGCCACTAAAATTTCAGCATCAATGATCATAATAAGAGTATTTGTTCTTCAATTTAATCTTTGATTTTAAATAAGTATGAAGGGACCACATTGCTTGCCAATGAAATCTCTTGGTAATTTACTAAAGAATTAGAACATAATATAAGCCTGTCATTGTTAGAAAGTTTAAAGGAGTCGTGAGAGTAGACTAGCTTTTGTGTGTCGCCTAAAGTTTTTCGAAAAGACCCAACAATGAGGGTTGGTAATGGATCCGTGCTGGGCTCTCGGTGCAAAATTCATTACCAAATGACTGGCTGTGGTGCATTCTGAACCATGAGTAGAAATAGCCCTCGATATCGTCAAACAAAATTGACCATTCACCGACAGAAAGCAAAGACCCACCCCCACATATGTGGAGGTATCAATGAAGGTGTACGCATGAAGTAAGAAAAGTGTTTTAATAAAAATCAGAACATAGAATATTTTATACAAGTATCGGACGTAGATCCACAAAGTATCCAATGAGTAACAGTATTCATTACAAACACAACATGTAATTGAAGTATCTGTGCTTCCTGGACAGAAACTAATTATATCCAGCTACAGAGAGGTTAGTGTAAGGATTGGAGAACACGGTTCAAAGATATCAAAACAACATACATAACTCTCATCGATGGTATGCAATGAGGCAATTCGTTTTCATGGCAACGAAGGGCAAACAACGAGTCAAGTTCATGCTGTAGTCAATCACCACTAAGTCACCCCTAAGAGAGAGAGAAGTAATAACATCTCTTGGAACTTCAACAAGCACTAACAACCCCTGAATTGTCAGTAAAAGTTACTGCACATTTCCTCTCCTTTCCTACTGCTTCAGTCAGAGAAAAATATCACCCCCTTTAACAAACAGAAAAAGGACCAAGAAAAATCAAAATTCTAAATATGTGATTAATATTGGAAGGAATTTTTTTTGTTTTTTTTTTCTTATGTGTTGATGTTTTCGTCCTTTTCCTTTTACAAGTGGTGCTGTAGGAGAACGAATAGTCTTAGAGCCAAACGGTCCAGCAGGCAAACTTGACATCAAAACCCCAAATATGTGGTTAATGTTGGAAGGAATCTTTTTGTTATCCTTAGGTGCTGATGTTTTCGTACTTGCCCTTCTACAAGTGGTGCTGTAGAAGAACGAATGGTCTTACCAAACAGTCCAGCAGGTAGGCGTGACCAAATTAACTATGTCACTGGAATAGTCATGATATTGGAAGCTGGAACACAGCTCATGATATTCATTATCCACCGGAAGGCCATCTAATCCAAGACTTGAAGAAGACTACTTTCATTCATAAATCCAACTTGAAGCAAACTATGTTCAACCTTGTGATATTCCCGTTTCAAATTATTAGGTGATCCCGGTGTGTGCACCCTCACTTTTAAGGTCTTTGCTTAGTTTAATATCCATTTAAAACCTCTTCTGAGAATAATGCTCGATTAGAACATATTTTTGAAATAATGTTACAGGTTCTACGTGGAGATGCATCGCCGTATTTTTTTTACCTCGTCATGATAAAATCTTCTATTAAGCAAACGATTTTATCGAGGGGCTAAATTATAAATGTTAAAATCATTTGTCCAATAAATAATTATAATGTTAAAATCATTCTGCAATTATCCGTTAAACAAACAATTTTTACTTGATCCGATGAATAAAAAAAAATCTGAATTGCATTGGGATCCCACGTGGCATCCCAACATTATTCCTAAAAACTGTTTCACGCCAACATCATTCTAAGAATTAATTTTTTAAAAAACATTATAAACAGTAAAGGTCCTCACCCACAGGTAAGACTTATGGTGCTGCAGAAGTGTGGATGGTATTGGACCCCTAAAAAAAAAAAAAAAAAAAAAAAAAAAGAAAAAAAAAAAAAAAAAATGGTCTAGCCAGCGGGCTTGACCAAAACTAATCTTCTAATCTAATATCTAAGTAAGCATATGCCCGTGCCGGCAGACAAAAAAAAAAAAAAAAAGTCCAGCCGGCAGAGACTTGACCAAAACTAACCTTCTAATCTAATACCTAACCAGGCATATGCTCGTGCCATGTACCGACGCTTGTATGATTAATTAAAAAATAAATTTATATATTTTAAATTAGATATTATTAAATTTTAAATTTTAAATTTTAAATTTTAAATTAAAGATAAGATAAACAGAATATATCCATTAAATTAAATTATTTTTAAATTTGAAAAAAATTAATTGATTTAAACCATAAATTAAAAATATGTGAAATATTTTTGAGTTTTTTTAAAAAATAAAAAACATAATCGAAATGAAATAAAATTCTTTGTGATAAAAGTATAATTATTATGAAAATTGTTACTATACTCACACCATCGAGTTCTCCTTGGATAATATTTTGAGTTCACAATTAAATAATATTCACGAACATGAGTATGATTAGCAAACTAAAAAAAAATATAAATTTAGGTTTTCAAAATTTTATATTATTAAATTTAAATTATAAATTTTTATTTTTAAATTAAAAAATTAAAGATAAAATAAATGGAATATATGTATTAGATTAAATTATTTTTAAATTTCAAAAAAAATTAATTGATTTGAAATGTAGATTAAGAAATAAATGAAATATTTTCAAGTCTTTAAAAAAATAAAAATATGATCAACATAAAATAAAATTCTTTGTCATAAAAGTGTGATTATTACAAAAATTGCTACCAAACTCCTAAGCAAGCTTCCCACTATAGTATTTTTCTCAGCTAATGTTTTTTCACATGGTATGAGGGAAAAGGAGTTGATTTTTAAACTTATCATATTTTTCTATTCTATTATTTTTATTTTTAGATAACTAAATATAATTAAATATTTAAATATTATTTAAGTATTAAATGTGTATTTAATGATATATAAATATATTTATAAATATAAAAATATAAATAAAAATTCTTAGGCTGGGCTGGGTTGGTTCTATTTTTTCCTAAGTACAGGCTCGGCTTCTTTTTTATCATGTGGGGGAAAATTCTTGATTTTAGAGATCTACTTTTTATAAAATTAAAGGAAAAATGGAAAAAGAAAAAGAAAAGAGCCAAATATGAGTTGATATAAAAAAGATAAACTATGACTCCTTATAAAATATAAACAAAAAATGAAAAAAAGAAAAAAAAGCCAAACATTCATTATAAAATAAAATTTAAAAATAAAAAAAGGAAAAAAAATCTAAACATGAGTTGAAATATGAAATAAAAAAGAAAAATTATGACTAACTAAAAAATGAAAGCAAAAAAAAATTGAAAAGTTATAAAATGAAAGAAAAAAAATAAAAAAGAGCCAAACATTCATTATGAAATAAAAGGAAAAAAGTGATAAAAAAGAAAAAAAAAAGCTAAATGTTTGCTATAAAATGAAAGCAAAAGGAATGAAAAGTTATAAAATAGAAGTAAAAAATTAAAAGAAAAGCCAAATGTTCATTATAAAATGAAAGCAAAAAAATAAAAAAAAGAGCCAAACGATGGGTATAAAATGAAAGTGAAAAAAGGGAAATGAAGGAAATAAAAAAATAAAAAGTTATAAAATGGAAGTGAAAAATGAAAAAAATAGAAGCGAAAAAAAAAAGAAAAAAAAGAGCCAAACCTTCATTATAAAATGAAAGCAAAAAAATGAAAAAAAAAAGAGATAAAGAACCAAATGTTGGGTATAAAATGAAAGCAAAAAAATATATGCATTTGAGGAGGCGATCCAAGGTTAATACCATGGAAACATGGTGTGGTACCATACACCAATTGGAATTGCAGAAGAGCTTTTGAAAGGAATATTTTCTTAGGTAAAAAAAAAAACTTACTACATTAAATGTTAATTTAATTTAGGCATACATATAGCAATAATAGAGTAAACCTTCTTAGATTTACTATATTATATTAAATATAATATATAGTAAATCTTAGATGTTCTTAGCTTTTTCTCAGTTTATGCCACATGTATGTTTGCATTAAATGAATTTTAATGTAAAAAATTTTTCTTTACATAAATTTTTTTTCCTTCCATAAATTTTTTAATAAGTGCATTTGGTGTGGTGGTATAGCCTTCCATATTGATTAGGATTCAATTCCTATGACAAAAAAGCCATTTTTAATCTCTTTTCCCTTCTTTTTTAACATCAAGTTATTAACTCCTGTCTTTTTCTTCTTTTACATTGAGCTACTAACTCATATTATTTTGTTTAGCCACTTTTTCTTTTCTTTTTCCTTCTTACTTTTACTTCAAGCTAGTAACTCATGTTTTTTTTTTTTTTTCTTTTCCCTTCTTCTTTTACATCAAGCTATTAACTTTTTTTCTTAGTTGTCCATAACTTCTGTTTTTTTTTGGTAGTCATGCATGACTTCTTCTCTTAAATGACGGTTTCCTTCCAGTGAAAAGGAAGACTCTTTTTCTTTTTTTTTTCTTCTTTTTTAATAAATTTTTTTTCAATGGAAACCAAAAAGAAAGCTGCTTTTTTCTCTTTTTTTTCCCTTTTTTTTTACATTAAGTTATTAACTCATTTTTTTTAGGTTGTTCATGACTTTTTTTTTTTCCAGTCATGCATGACTTTCTTTTTTTTAATGAAGGATTTTTTTTTCTCCAATGGAAAAGAAGCTTCTCTTTTTTTTTCAATGGAGATTTTTTTTAGTTGTAAAGGAAGCTAGTATTTTTCTTTTTCTTTTTTCCGATGTGACAAGATCTCAAGCTACTAACTCATGTTTGTTTTTCTTTTCTAGTGGAGATTTTTTTTGATAGGAAAAGAAGCCAGCTTTTTTTTTTTACTATTCCTTTTTTTGGGGGGAAAGAATTAGAATCATGATTTTATTTCGCTTAATAAACAAAAAGAAATAGTAGGTCTTTACAAAAGTGCAACTATCATTTTACTATTGCATATTTAAGACCATTACATACTTAAACGATGTGATTCAAAATTTAGAATAATATACAAATTTTATTGAAACTTAAAAATAATTTAATCTACTCATGATTCTAAATACAGTTTCCTTCCCTTTCAACGCCGTGTGTATCTCTGCATTAAAGAGCTTCAAATGTAATGGATTTTTTCTTATCTAAAACTTTCCTCTTTTCAATATACTATTAGCATTAACATTTGGTGTAGTGGTATTGTTGCATTTTCCATAGTATTGATTCGTGCCTGATTCTCGAAATTCACATTCTTTTCCTTTTTTTTTTTTTTTCCAATTTTATTTTTGATTAATAGTTTCAAATTAATTAATTTTGTTTTAAAATTTAAAAATAATGTAATCTAATACACATATTTTATTTATTTTATTTTTGATGCTCTCAGCTTCGTTTCCCGTCAACGTCATGTGTATGTCTGCACTAAACAAATGTAATGGGTTTTTTCTTATCCAAAACTTTCTTCTTTTCAAAACTTTTTTAACATTTACGTTTGGTGTGGTGGTATCGTAGCATCTCCAAATGCACTTTCTTTTCCTTTTCATTTTTTATGAATAGTTTCAAATCAATTAATTTTATTTTAAAATTTTAAAAAATATAGTCTGATATACACATTTTATTTATCTTATTTTTAATTTAAAAATAATAATTTTAAATTTTAAATCTAAAGATTTATAATTAAAAATTATAAATCTATATTTTTATTTATCTTTCCCTTTTTTAACCTTTCTATTTTGGATTTTGTTTATTTTTAAAAAAAATCTAATTTTAGGAAAATATTTCATCTATATTTTAATCTACTGTTTCAAATCAATTAATTTTTTAAAATTTAAAAATTAACATAATATATATTTTATATATCTTATTTTTAGTTTTAATTTATAAATAATAGTTTTAATAAAATTAAAGAAATTATATAAATTTTCATTTTGTAATATGTCTATAGTTTTAAAAAAACATCATTTAAGAAAATATTTTGCCTATTTTTTAATCTGTAGTTTCAAATTAATTATTTTTCTAATGTTTAAAAATAATTTAATCTAGTACATATATTTTATTTATCTTATTTTTATTTTTAATTAAAAAATGATAATTTTAAAATTTAAATAATAATATAAAATTAAAAATATATAAATCTATATTTTTATAGATTTAATTGATCAAATCAGCATTCATGCATTGCAGAAGCGTATACCTAATTTATATAACGTGCCTTTCCCGATCCAATTGTGTTTATAGCATGTTAATTATCCTATAGTTTTTATCTTGCTCCTTAATAATGGAGATGGTATTCATTATGTGTGATGCGGCCCATGATTTATTCTTGAGGTAGACCGATGGATGCGATTGCATCCGTTTTGAGCGTTTGTGGTAGGCTTTCTAGATATTGTTGAGTTTCATGTATGCTTTTCTGTCATTAACGTTAAAATCAGTACTAAGGGATAGTGCTGTTGTAAAAGCAAGGCTTGGTCTAATACTTCGGTTTATTGTACTAGGAATTTGTAGTATATATCATCGAAATGATATTAATGGGTCTATTTTCATAATGCGGTTTTCTATCTATAACTTATGAGGTTTTAGTGATGACCATTAAATATTAACAGTAATAAAAAACCTACATGTCTAATTGTCACGCCCCAGACCCAGCTGGTGGTGGCCCAGGGGTGACAGCCCGCCGCATGCCAGGCATGCAAGGCATCCAATACAATATCAATTATAAACAAGGAGAGTTAACAACTATATAATATACAAAGTTTAATCCTTCATGTACAAATTATGTAATATTGGGCAACAAACCAAAGTTCCAAAATAATTCCAAATGGGGTTACATATAACAAAATAAAATCCATTTACATCAAGAAACCCCCAATTATCCCTGTTGTTGCCCCTGATAATTCTGTGGCTCTGGAAAAAACATTGTAAGATTTAATGAGTTTACACTCAGTAAGTAAGCCTACTATTACATATTATAGCCAAATAAGAATTTTTTTATCAAGTCAAATACATGTCCTGCTTCCAATTTAAAAACATTTCGTCATATTATAAAATTGTACAAAACTCATATTCGAATAAATTGGAAGCAATTAATATGAAATAATATTTCAAAATACCATTTCAATTTCAAATCACTATAAATCCCATTTCATACTAATGTCCCACGTCCACGTAATAACATCCCAAGGATGTAACCTCCCTGTACGCCCCCAGTGGAGGAAGGGTGCCGGAGTCAATTAGCATCTAATGCTATATCCTGTCACAGCACATCCCTAGGATGTGTGTTCTCCACAAATTCCCCCTGTGGAGGTGGGTCCCGGAGTCATGTAACATGTAGTGTGGACCGTGACGACATATAATATCACAATCACAAATAACATTTATTCGCATAATAGCAAACATGTATCAATTTTCTTTTCATGTTTTACCAAAATTTGGTAATTTTCCATAATCATGTAATAACCAGATGCATGTATCAAATGCCAATTTAATTTACCAAAATTAACAATAATCAAGTCAAATATTCATTTACAAAAATGTGGTACCACAACTATCATTTTTCAAATAATACTATAAATCAATTCATTATTTCAATAATGACATAATTTAATGATTTAAGAAAAATCATTATAACTGGCTTACTTACCTCACAACGCTAATCCAAAAGCGTAAATCAGCTGTAGGGATCTGCGGGTACCTACAGCATAATTTTTCAGATTTTTTTAAATTTCAATTTTTGGATGTCAAACTGACTCCTATACTTAACCCAATCTAATCCTGGGCCCAACTTGGGGCTTGAATATCTCCAAATATAGAAGCCCAAATGGGGAAATAAAAATTCCTCGACAAACTAGGATCAACGCTGATCCCGACCATATTTTTCTTTTATTGGGCCGAGCCCAAATTGGGGCCCAAAAATTCAGCCCAAAGGGGACCGGGGGCCGAACCCGGCCCGATCCCCGATTTTTTTTTTTTTTTTCTCTTCCCTCGCTTCACCCCTCGGTTCACCCGAACCAGGGGGGTGGCTGGTGGCCGACGCGCCTAGGGCCGCCGCCGTCCCTCCCGGGTTGGCCGGCCGCCGACGACCCCTTCCTCTTCCCTTCCTCTTCTTTCTTTTCTTCTTCTTCCTTTTCTTCTTCTTTTTCGACGCGTGCCGGCGGCACGGCCGGCCACCGTTGGCCGGCCGGACCTCACCGGGACGCCGCCCGGCGCCGGTGAGGGCCACCGGCCGAGCCCGAGCCGGCGAGCGACGGCGGGCACGCCGCCGGGCCGGACCAACGCGGGAGCCGGTTTGGCTCCCGCGGCGGGGAAGAAGGGGCCATTCGGCCCTCTCCCGTTGCTTCGAGCCACGCCGCGACCCGGCCGGCGGACCCCCGCCGGATGCTGCCCCCGCGCCGGCGGGGGTCGCCGACCAAGGCTCGGGCCGGCGGGCCCGCGGAGCACGCCGCCGGGGCCGAACCCACGGTGAAGGGAGGGCCGTGGAACGGCCCTCCCCCCTTCTTCCTTGCTAGCGGCACGGCGGGCCACCCCCGGCCGCCGGACCCCACCGGACGCCGCCCGGCGCCGGTGGGGGCTGCCGCCCAAGGACCGGCCGGCGAGCCGGCGGGCACGCCGCCGGGCCTGAACCAAGCGCGGGAGCCCGCTTGGCTCCCGCGTTAGGGGAGGTCCTCCTGCGGCCCTCTCCCTCACTCTCACGCTCTCTCTCTCTCTCCCTCTCCTCGCCGGTGAAAGGGGGGGGGGCTTACCGGACGGCGGCGAGGTGGCGGGGACGAGCGGAGGGCGACACAGTGACAGGAGCTCGCGACGAGCAGGAAGAAGGGAGGAAGAAGACAGGGGGAGGGGCTTCAGTCCTCTCCCCTGTAATTTCTTTTCTTTTAACGAGGGGAGGGCTGAGCCCTCCCCTGCACCTCCATGTGCGCGCGCGTGGGCGCGCGCGCTGGCGCGCATGCAGCGCGCCGCGTGTCGCGCACCCACGCCGCTTAAATTATAAAAAATTGCTTAACGGGAGGGGGGTTTACATCCTCCCCTCCTTATAAAAATTTCGGCCTCGAAATTAATGTACAACACGAATAAAATTTTTTGAGGCCCGAAATAAAAATTACTAACTGTATTTATCTATCTTTCTGATCAAAATACAACAGTAATTACACTTTTGTGCTTATATACAAATATCTATTCAGATACAAATAGATGAGGATATTTCTTTTTCACCTCCTCTTCAAGTTCCCACGTAGCCTCCCATTCAGAATGATTACTCCACTGAACCTTAACATAGGGAATGTTACGTCGTCTCAGAACTTGGTCTTCATGGTCCACAATATGTATCGGATGCTCTTCGTATGTTAAATTCTTCTTTAGCAAAATGGGCTCTGCTTCTATGACATGACTGGGGTCAGAAATGTATTTCCTCAACATAGAGACATGGAATACATTATGTACCCCGGAAGTGCAGGAGGTAAGTGCGAGACTATAAGCCACTTCCCCCACTCTGCTCAAGATCTCAAATGGACCAACGTATCGTGGACTCAATTTTCCTTTAAGCCCAAACCTCATCACATCTTTGGTTGGTGAAACCCTTAAAAAGACATGGTCGCCAACCTGAAATTCCAGCTCCCTTCTTCTAACATCAGCATAACTTTTCTGTCGGCTCTGAGCTACTCGGAGTCTCTCCTTAATCAGCTGCACTTTTTCTACTGTCTGCTGAATCAGCTCAGGGCCCAACAATTTTCTTTCCCCCACATCATTCCAACACAAGGGAGATCTGCATTTTCTACCATACAAAGCTTCAAATGGAGCCATTTTGATACTGGCTTGGTAACTGTTATTGTAAGCAAACTCCACCAAAGGTAGGTGGTTGTCCCAAGCACCACCCAAGTCCATTACACAGGCTCGCAACATGTCCTCTAAGATTTGTATGGTCCTCTCAGATTGTCCATCTGTCTAGGGGTGAAAAGCTGTGCTGAAATTCAGTTTGGTCCCTAGAGCCCTATGAAGACTCTTCCAAAACTGGGATACAAACCTGGTATCCCGATCTGACACAATCGACTCGGGGACACCATGAAGTCTCACTATCTGCTCAATGTACATGGTGGCCAATCTCTCGCTAGAGACCCCAACTACGAACGGCGAAATGGGCTGACTTGGTCAATCTATCAATAATAACCCAGACCGCATCATTGCTTCTGGGAGTTTTGGGTAAACCAGTCACAAAATCCATGGTGATCTTCTCCCATTTCCACTGAGGGATCATTAGAGACTGAAGAGGTCCCGCAGGCCTTTGATGTTCGGCCTTCACTTGTTGGCACACTAAGCACTTGGCCACATATTGAGCAATTTCTCTTTTCATTCCTTTCCACCAGAAATTTTCTCGTAGGTCTCTGTACATTTTGGTGCCTCCCGGGTGAACAAAAGATAGGGAGAATAATGAGCCTCCCTCAAAATTTCAGCCCTCAGATCTTCCACATTTGGCACACAGAGCCTAGTATTAAATCTCAGGGATCCATCCTCATTTATTCTGAATTCATTCTGAACCCCTGATTGCACAGCTGCCTTTATCTTTTGTAGTTCCAAGTCTTCTTTCTGGGAAGACTTAATCCTGTCAATCGTGTTGGTCAAGTACAAGTGTTGCAAGAAGCCCATCGGATCGCCGTACTCGCAAACCAACCTCCAATTTTTCAAGGTCTCTACGAATGTGAGGCCGAGAAGTAATTATGGAAGCTAATTCGAGGAGGACTTCTCGCTTAAGGCATCGCCTACCACATTGGCCTTCCCCGGATGATAATGCGAGTTCGTGTCATAATCCTTTAATAGCTCCACCACCTCCTCTCGCCTCAAGTTTAGCTCTTTACGGGTGAAAATGTATTTTAGACTTTGATGGTCCGTATACACATCACAAGTCTCCCCATACGAATAATGCCGCCAAATTTTCGGTGCAAAGATTACGGCGGCTAACTCCGTGTCATGAGTAGGATAGTTCTGCTCATAAGGCTTCAGCTGCCTGGAGGCATAGGCTATCACCTTCCCTTCCTGCATCAGAACACCTCCCAATCCCTTTCGAGAGGCGTCAGTGAATAAAGTATATCCTCCAGATATAGATGGAAGAGTAAGGATAGGGGCTGACACCAGGCGCTGCTTGAGTTCCTGGAAACTTTCCTCACACTCCTCTGACCAAACAAACTTTGCTCGCTTTTGAGTTAAGCGAGTCAGAGGCAAAGCAATGCGAGAGAAGCCTTCCACGAATCTGCGATAATAACCAGCCAGCCCCAAGAAGCTTCTGACTTCTGATACATTGGAAGGCCGACACCAGTTCACGACGGCCTCAATCTTCTTAGGGTCTACTGATATACCGTCTTTGGATACGATATGACCCAAGAAGGATATTTGGCTCATCCAGAAGTCACATTTCTGCAGCTTGGCATAAAGTTTCTTTTCCCGAAGAGTCTGCAGAACAATCCTTAAGTGGTTTTCATGCTCCATATGACTTTTAGAATAAATCAAGATATCATCAATAAAGACCACTATAAACTGATCCAGGTATGGTTTGAAGATTCTGTGCATCAAGTCCATGAATGCTGCAGGGGCATTAGTCAACCCAAACGGCATCACCAAGAACTCATAATGGCCGTACCTGGTTCTGAATGCAGTCTTAGAAACATCTTCAGCCTTTATCTTGAGCTGATGGTACCCTGATCGAAGATCAATTTTTGAGAATACCTGAGCTCCTTGAAGCTGATCAAATAGATCATCAATCCTCGGCAAAGGGTACTTGTTCCGCACTGTTACCTTATTAATTTCTCGGTAATCAATGCCATCCTTCTTTTTAACAAATAATACTGGAGCACCCCAAGGAGAGACACTAGGTCTAATAAATTCTCGATCCAGAAGCTCCTACAACTGACATTTTAACTCTTTTAACTCAGCTAGAGCCATACGGTAAGGAGCTTTGGATATAGGTTCAGTGCCAGGGGCTAGATCAACAGTGAACTCGACTTCACGATCCGAGGGTAATTCCGTCAATTCCTCCGAAAAGACATCGGGAAACTCTCGAGCCACTGGAATATCTTCCAACTGATGTTCATCCTGCTGAAGGTCCCTAACCATAGCAAGAAACCCCTGACCACTTTTTCTCAAGTATTTCCCAGCTTGCAGAGCTGACACTAATACCGAAGCCAGATGTTCCTGACTCCCACTAAAACTGAATTCAGGAAGATTAGGAATCTTAAAGATTACCCTTTTCCTGAAACAGTCAATAGAAGCATGATAGGAGGCCAACCAATCCATCCCTAGGATTACATCAAAGAATTTCAGTGGGAGGACTATCAGATCAGCGTTCAACCTCCTATCTTCCAAGTCAATCAGGCAAGATTTACACACTGAGTCTACCATTATGACATCTCCATTAGGAAATGCAATATGCAACTCTTGCTCTAGAGGAACGGGTGTCAATGATGCATTCTTGGCAAGAAAACTATCAGCTATAAATGAATGTGTGGCACCCGGATCAATTAAAGTTTGAGCATAAGTGTTGCCTACTTTAAACATACCTGTCATAAAGATTAACTTAACTTAGATGTCATGCAGCATCATATGTTTTTTCTCTATCTACTACCATAATCCATGCATTATACCAGGTATGAATGCAATAATTTTTAAAGAAATAATTTAATTTAACAGACATACCTGTCACCACAGTGTTAGAGGCAAGAAGTCTCCGCTGAGTGAGGGTAAAGACCCTCCCTTGGGTCCTGGGCTGCTGCTGGCTCTTCCCCTGATCTGGAGGGGGCTGCTGATCCTTTCGGAGGGGACAGGTGGCCATTTTGTGGTCCATCTTCCCACAAATAAAGCAGGCACCAGTCAGCCTGCGGCACTGCTTGCCCTGATGGGCCTTCCCGCAATGAGGACAACGGGTCTCCTTATCCTTCTGTCCTGAGGGAGCCTGAAGGAAACCCTTCTTCTTCTTAGCCTGCCCTGAAGACTGGCCAGAAGGAGGTCCTCTCCTCTTCATCTGCTGCTCTCTCATCTGCTGAATGGCAGTCATGTCCCTCTCAATGACCAGAGCCTTGCTCACCACTTCACTGTAAGTGGGGAGCTCAAATGCATTGACTGTCTGCCTCAGCCTTGGGTGCAGTCCCTCAGTGAATTTGGTGATCTTGGCTCTCTCGGTCATAACAAAATCTGGGGCAAATCTGGCCAATCGTCTAAACTCGGCTTCATACTGGGCCACAGAAAGGTCCCTCTGCACTAACCTCATAAACACAGACTCCATCTCGTCTCTCGAACACTCCCCGGGAAAATACTGGCGATAAAAGGCCTCCTTAAAATGTTCCCAAGAGATGGCCCGCCCTCCAGAGTGCTGCTCCAACATCAGCCACCAATCGTATGCCTCCCCCTGGAGGAGGTAGGCGGCAAATCTGATCCGCTCCTCCTCTGGGCTACCAAGGGCCGTAAAGGCCTTCTCAATCTCTCTTATCCACCTCTCCGCATCAAGTGGGTCGGTGGATCCAGAGAAGGGAGGAGGGGCCAAGCTCTTAAACTCAGAGAAGCTACGACCCTCTCCCTGCCAGGGCTGAGATGGAGCGGGCTGAGTAGACTGATCGAGCTGGGCCGGCTGGGTCTGAGGTGTAGGAGGGGCAGACGGAGTCTGCGGAATAGCAGAGCCAGATATAGCAGGCAGTATATGCTGAATCTGCTGCTGCATGGCCTAAACCGCCTGAGTCACCCCCAAGAATGCTCGGAGTAACTCGGCCTGCAGCTGCTGTGGGTCGTTGCCAACTGGGGCAACGGAACCCGCATCTGGTGAGGCTTCCGGGCCTCCCTGCTGGTCAGGGTCACCAGCCTGAGAGTCCCCCTCATGTCGCTGATCACTGGTGCGACGATGCATTATGAAATCTGCCATGGTTAGATTCCAATCAATATCATAATAAATCCTCAAATCTCAAGTATTTATTTAAACAAGTCACTTGAATTTTCTAATGTTATTACCCTCCTGATGTCATGTCAATATTTGGCCTAAAGTTAATCATGTGTTTGGCCCTAATGTCAAACCTTGCTCTGATACCACTACAAGCTGTCACGCCCCGGACCCAGCTGGTGGTGGCCCAGGGGTGACAGCCCGCCGCATGCCAGGCATGCAAGGCATCCAATACAATATCAATTATAAACAAGGAGAGTTAACAACTATATAATATACAAAGTTTAATCCTTCATGTACAAATTATGTAATATTGGGCAACAAACCAAAGTTCCAAAATAATTCCAAATGGGGTTACATATAACAAAATAAAATCCATTTACATCAAGAAACCCTCAATTATCCCTGTTGTTGCCCCTGATAATTCTGTGGCTCTGGAAAAAACATTGTAAGATTTAATGAGTTTACACTCAGTAAGTAAGCCTACTATTACATATTATAGCCAAATAAGAATTTTTTTATCAAGTCAAATACATGTCCTGCTTCCAATTTAAAAATATTTCGTCATATTATAAAATTGTACAAAACTCATATTCGAATAAATTGGAAGCAATTAATATGAAATAATATTTCAAAATACCATTTCAATTTCAAATCACTATAAATCCCATTTCATACTAATGTCCCACGTCCACGTAATAACATCCCAAGGATGTAACCTCCCTGTACGCCCCCAGTGGAGGAAGGGTGCCGGAGTCAATTAGCATCTAATGCTATATCTCGTCACAAAGACATCCCTAGGATGTGTGTTCTCCACAAATTCCCCCTGTGGAGGTGGGTCCCGGAGTCATGTAACATGTAGTGTGGACCGTGACGACATATAATATCACAATCACAAATAGCATTTATTCGCATAATAGCAAACATGTATTAATTTTCTTTTCATGTTTTACCAAAATTTGGTAATTTTCCATAATCATGTAATAACCAAATGCATGTATCAAATGCCAATTTAATTTACCAAAATTAACAATAATCAAGTCAAATATTCATTTACAAAAATGTGGTACCACAACTATCATTTTTCAAATAATACTATAAATCAATTAATTATTTCAATAATGGCATAATTTAATGATTTAAGAAAAATCATTATAACTGGCTTACTTACCTCATAAAGCTAATCCAAAAGCGTAAATCAGCTGTAGGGATCTCTGGGTACCTACAACATAATTTTTCAGATTTTTAAATTTCAATTTTTGGATGCCAAACTGACTCCTATACTTAACCCAATCTAATCCTGGGCCCAACTTGGGGCTTGAATATCTCCAAATATAGAAGCCCAAATGGGGAAATAAAAATTCCCCGACAAACTAGGATCAACGCTGATCTCGACCATATTTTTCTTTTATTGGGCCGAGCCCAAATTAGGGCCCGAAAATTCAGCCCAAAGGGGCTAACTGGACTGGGCCGAACCCGGCCCAGTCCCGATTTTTTTTTTTTTTTTTTTTTCTCTTCCCTTGCTTCACCCCTGGTTCACCCGAACCAGGGGTGGCTGGTGGCCGACGGCCTAGGGCCGCCGCCGGTCCTCCCCGGGGTCGGCTGGCCGCCGACGACCGGCCCCTTCCTCTTCCCTTTCCTCTTCTTTCTTTTCTTCTTCTTCCTTTTCTTCTTCTTTTTCGGCACTGTGCCGGCGGCACGGCCGGCTACCGTTGGCCGGCCGGACCTCACCGGACGCCGCCCCGGCGCCGGTGAGGGCCACCGGCCGCAGCCCGGCTCGGCGAGCCGGCGGGCACGCCGCCGGCCCGACCAACGCGGAGCCGGTTTGGCTCCCCGCGCGGGGAAGGGCCATTCGGCCCTCTCCCGTTGCTTCGAGCCACGCCGGCGACCCGACCGGCCGGACCCCGCCGGACGCTGCCCCGCGCCGGCGGGGTCGCCGACCAAGGCTCGGGCCCGGCGGGCCCGCGGGCACGCCGCCGGGCACGAACCCACAAGGAAGGGAGGGCCGTGGAACCGGCCCTCCCCCTTCTTCCTTGCTAGCGGCACGGCCGGCCACCCCCGGCCGGCCGGACCCCACCGGACGCCGCCCCGGCGCCGGTGGGGGCTACTGCCCAAGGACTGGGCCCGGCGAGCCGGCGGGCACGCCGCCGGGCCCGAACCAAGCGCGGGAGCCCGCTTGGCTCCCGCGTTAGGGGAGGGCCTCCTGCGGCCCTCTCCCTCACTCTCACGCTCTCTCTCTCTCCCTCTCCTCGCCGGTGAAAGGGGGGGGGGCTTACCGGACGGCGGCGAGGTGGCGGGGACGAGCGGAGGGCGACACAGTGACAGGAGCTCGCGACGAGCAGGAAGAAGGGAGGAAGAAGACAGGGGGAGGGGCTTCAGTCCTCTCCCCTGTAATTTCTTTTCTTTTAACGAGGGGAGGGCTGAGCCCTCCCCTGCACCTCCATGTGCGCGCGCATGGGCGCACGCGCGCTGGGGCGCATGCAGCGCGCCGCGTGTCGCACACCCACGCCGCTTAAATTATAAAAAATTGCTTAACGGGAGGGGGGTTTACACTAATGGATATCAATTATTTTTAGTTTACCCAAAAATCAATAATTTATTGCAGGACCTATCTATCTTGACAATTTTCTATAAATATAATGACATTACGTTAGATGATTTGCATGATATATGCCACTGCTATAGAAAAACATCATGTAATTATAGAGAGATATATACTGCTAAAGAACAACATCATGTAAATAATTTAATCTAGTACATATATTTTATTTATCTTATTTTTATTTTTAATTAAAAATGATAATTTAAAATTTTAAACAATAATATAAAATTTAAAATATATAAATCTATATTTTTATTGATTTTATTGATCAAATCAGCATCCACGCATCGCACAAGCATATACCTAATTTATATAACATGCCTTTCCCGATCCAATTGTGTTTACAGCATGTTAATTATCCTATAGTTTTTATCTTGCTCCTTAATAATGGAGACGATATTCATTATGTGTGATGCGGCTCATGATTTATTCTTGAGGTAGACCGATGGATGCGATTGCATCCGTTTTGAGCGTTTGTGGTAGGCTTTCTAGATATTGTTGAGTTTCATGTATGCTTTTCCCTGCTTTCTGTCATTAACGTTAAAATCAGTACTAAGGGATAGTGCTGTTGTAAAAGCAAGGCTTGGTCTAATACTTCGGTTTATTATACTAGGAATTTGTATTATATATCATCGAAATGATATTAATGGGTCTATTTTCATAATGCGGTTTTCTATCTATAACTTATGAGGTTTTGGTGATGACCATTAAATATTAACAGTAATAAAAAACCTACATGTCTAATGGATATCAATTATTTCTAGTTTACCCAAAAATCAATAATTTATTGCAGGACTTATCTATCTTGACAATTTTCTATAAATATAATGACATTACGTTAGATGATTTGCATGATATATGCCACTGCTATAGAAAAACATCATGTAATTATAGAGAGATATATGCTACTGCTAAAGAACAACATCATGTAATTAGAGAGAAATTTTCTCGTCACACATCAGAGGCCATACAGGAATGTGGTAATGGGTGGTGGATTTTATTGGGCAATTAAGATGTACACAAATATTCCTTTGCATCTCATGCATTTAGATTGTATTTGAATGGAAAGTAGGTAGATATTCTATTTCCAATTCCTCCACTTATTCCGCTAAATGGATTTGAGGCGCCAGAATAAAGTTTTTCATCGTTTACAACGCCCGAGTATACATCCCTTCACTATCATGATGAAACAATTCTTAAGACAAATCTCATTTTTAAGGCATGCATTTTCTACACCTCGATGAAGGCAGGTAATGTTCTGAGGTTACTGGCTTTGCCTAGCCCATCAGTCATGCCAGAGGCATTGTCCTAACAACATCAAGTAATTCATGTTTTATTGCATTGGAGGGGACCGAGTGACAAAACAGGAATAACTAAATCTATTGTGTTACAGCCAGATCTGCTGTGAAATCTCGACTTTCACTGCATAACGGATCGATCTAAACTGCATCCTATACAGTAATAAATGATCTATCCTCGAGTCAAGTAAACGTTTGATGGCCCATTCTCAATTCAGGAAAGAGAGTCCATTCTCAAGTCAAGTAAACGGTTGTCCATTCTCAAGTCGAGAAAATGATGGCCCATTCTCAATTCAGGAAAGAGAGAGTCCATTCTCAAGTCAAGTAAACGGTTGTCCATTCTCAAGTAAACGGCTGTCCATTCTCAAGTCAAGCAATTTTTGTCGTTACCTTAATTTTCTACGGTAAGAATAATAGCTAATGTCACTGCAAGTCAAATAAACCACACATGGACATGTCACGGGTAACTAGTCATGCGCCATGCATCACGTTACCTGTGATGGGCCACTGATGACCTCCATGCTAGAATGTTAGAAGGCTCTATTGATCCACATAGTTTTATAGCTGAAGGTAATTTGAAAAGAATTAGTTTAAGTCCGATAAATTTTCTCAAGTGATGGGACGTGAACTTTGTCCTTTTAGAGAGAAGAGTAGCATTTGCGCAAATGTAGTGGCGACGGATCTAGATTTAGGTTGATGAGATTTTTCAGATGAAACAAAGCTTACAAGCAAAACCTCTTTTAGACGCTAGCATATACTGGACAGTTTTGTATTGCCACTAAAATTCCAGCATCAATGATCATAATAAGGGTATTTGTTCTTCAATTTAATCTTCGATTTTAAATAAGTATGAAGGGACCACATTGCTTGCCAGTGAAATCTCTTGGTAATTTACTAAAGAATTAGAATATAATATAAACCTGCCATTGTTAGAAAGTTTAAAGGAGTCGTGAGAGTAAACTAGCTTTTGTGTGTCGCCTAAAGTTTTCCGAAAAGACCCAACAATTAGGGTTGGTAATGGACCCGTGCTGGGCTCTGGGTGCAAAATTCATTACCAAACGACTGGCTGCGGTGCATTCTGAACCATGAGTAGAAATAGCCCTTGATGACGTCAAACAAAATTGACCACTCATCAAAAGAAAGCAAAGACCCACCCCCGCATATGTGGAGGCATCAATGAAGGTGTATGCATGAAGTAACTAGAGTGTTTTAATAAAAATCAGAACATAGAATATTTTATGCAAGTATCGGACATAGATCCACAAAGTATCCAACGAGTAACAGTATTCATGTCAAACACAACATGTAATTGAAGTATCTGTGCTTCCTGCACAGAAACTAATTATATCCAGCTACAGAGAGGTTAGTGTAAGGATTGGAGAACACGGTTCAAAGGTATCAAAACAACATACATAACTCTCGTTGATGGTATGCAATGAGGCAATTCGTTTTCATGGTAACGGCGGGCAAACAATCAGTCAAGTTCATGCTGTAGTCAATCACCAATAAGTCACCCCTAAGAGAGAGAGAGAAAAGTAATAACATCTCTTGGAACTTCAGCAAGCGCTAACAACCCCTGAATTACTCAGTTTTTAAACTCAAACAGGCCAGCCAGTCGGACTGGAGAACTAGTGAACCATCCCCATCTTGTCTGATTATGCAATTAGATTGGAATTGCATATAGACCTAGTAAAAATCAAGTTGAACCGGCTGGTTTTCAAAAAATCAGTGAACCGGCTACTTAGGAGGTAATTGGATGGATCTTGTGATATATAAAATAGAAAATTCCTAGTTTTCCACCAGGTGATCTTTTGATGGCTCTATAAGTAGAATCGGTTAAACATTCATGTCTCAATTAGAAAAAAAAAGAAAAAAGAAGTTTGATTAACTAAAAAATTGGCAGTCATTTATAAATACTGATTCCTGTATCTTTCTTCTCCCTCTCCGTGCATTCTTTCTATTCATAAACACCATCTCACTAGCACCATGTGTTCGTTTCCTTCACTTGCATCGACTGGTATCAGAGCCAAAAAGCTCTTTCTTGAGCCCAGGTCAGCGCACAAAATGCTACATATGTATTATGCTCCATGCATTAGTTATAGTACAGTATGGCTGGACAATCAGTCTTCCTCTAAGCGGCTCAAATTTCACCTGAATGCCTTCTTTGATTAGCTACCTAAAAGGGCTACACAATAAAAGGAAAACAATAAATTTTCAACTTCCTGACTTCCTTTGAATATCCAAGGGAATCATGTGATGAAAATGGAACTAGTCACTCTATTAAACCATGACAAGGTCAAGGTGTGGTGGATTTTGATTAGGAAACCATAGATTAAGATTCCAAAAGAGGTAAGTAGATCATAGCAATTTTAAAAGGGTGTGAGCCTTAGCACAACAATGTGATTGCTCCATTGTGTCCTGAAAGTCATAGGTCTGAAGCACAGAAACAGCCTTTTCATATGTAGGGGGAAGGTTATGTACATCTCCAACCATCTCTAGATCTCACAATAGCTGGAGCCTCATACATTGGACCACCCTTTTATCATAATATTTTTAAACCAAACTCCAATTGAGAGCATAATAAAACATCTTATAAGTAATAATAAGCTTTCAACACAGCATTATTGTGACAATACACAAGACTAATAGACAAAATATATGCCTAGAAATTGCTTGAAGTTAAAACATTAATAATCTGAATTTTAAATAGAAAATATAGAAATAGAACAAAATAGAATCTTATCTAAACTGAGGCATATTAGATACTACCCTAAGAACTAGTTTTCGACCCTTCATGCAGATTATAGATGATCCATCCCAAAAATACAACGATTTGACTTGATCCAAACCACCTATAACAAGCATGATCGCGTGGAGGTGCAACTCAATGACTTCTTTAGATATCCAAAAATAATGTTAGAAATAACAAAGTAATAAAAGAAAAAATAATAATAAAAGAAAAAGATGAGAAAGCTTTTTTCCCAGCAAGATCACAGGATAGGGTCTTAATAAAAATTATAAAAAATTAATTTAACCCTGGACCTTGAGCCTATTTATAGGCTCAATCGTGTAACCTCCAATGGCTTAGCCTTTATGGCCTACTAACCTCTTTTATGCAAGAAATAAAAATAAAATAAAATTAAAAAACATTGTCACACTTTTTGTGCGAATACTCAAGTGAAACGCTCGCTCGTAAGCAAAACACTCTCACTCAAATGAATGTACCGCTCATGCTTGATAAGTATAATGCTCATGATAAGCATGGGGGGCAAGCGCAACTCAGTGCTACCATTTTTTTTAAAATTTAAAACTTTTTCTTATTTTTGTTTTTAAATGTAAGAACAATTAACAATTTGTTGGCACCTTTTTTTAGCTCTCATGGGAGGGATAAGCTCGGTCGTTGCAATCTTAACTGCATCAATAGCTTTGCTTTAACTGAACATTATGGTCGAAGGTAGGGGGGACAACAAAGACATTAAGTAGCTGCTTTGTCACTGCTATGCTCAGCATGAGATTGGGAAGGGGTCAATAGAGGAGATGTTTCCTCTAAGAATAGCAGCTAACTTCGAAGCTAAACCATTGGTGAGAGCCAGCTTAGAGGAAGGAATAGCTGGGGGAGGCATGCTTTCCGCCAAGGAACCCATACGGCATTAAAGAGAGCCATTTGCACTTTATGAACACAAGTATCCTTTTCTTTTATGTTAATGGAAATGCCAAACCTGCAATATTGTGGACTTTTCAAAATAAGTTTTAAGCATGTTTCTAGCTTTGGTTTGCAGATTTGGCTTTAGAAAGAGAATATCCTCACCTGTTACCACTAATGCCCAATAATTTACACAATAATACCATGGCAAAAATTGGTATGGGGGCCTTCATCATAGTAAATCAGGTTATGACGCATCCATGATAGCTTGCAATAAGTAAAAAATAACATTAAGCTAGTGCTGAGTTGCATTGTAGGTAGGCTTATAGTTAGCTATAATGACACAAAAGGCATCAGCATCTGAAAATAGTCTCCACCAAGCATTTTCAGGAAGGAAATTCCATGTCTATTTTAACGATCATGACAAACTAAAAATTATTAGCATTACAACAAAAAAATAAAGTACTATGAAAAACTAATCATAGTTCTTGAATGACTTGATAAACTAGTTAAGTGGTCTAGAACAACAAACACGACACATTAAATACTAGAGTCAACAAAAGTAAGTAAACCACAAACTCTAACATATAGGTAAGAGGGGATTATTGTCTAATGAGGAAGAAGGGCCACTATCAAAAATAGATGCCGTTGCAATGGAAATAACATCAGAGCACACCATTAAATGATGATTTATATTGTATTCAGCCTCCACACAACTTTGTGGAACGTTTAAAGGGTTTTGTGATTTTTGAATTGCCTCCAACTCCATAGTAACTTCTTTCATTGTAGGTCGTTTCTTTCCATTTAAGTTTAAGCATCGCCTTGCCAAGTAAGCAACGGCCAATATCTCCTCTTTCTTGCCTTGCCTCATTACTTGAGAATCAAGAATGTCAAATAGAAGGTTCTCCTCCATCGAGAGAATGAAATATGTGGCTAAACTTCTGCTACCTTCTGTCCTTGTTGACGATATTGGTTTTTGTCCCGTTAGAAGTTCAACAAGGACTACACCAAAGCTATAAACATCACTCTTGTCTGTGAATTGGCTTGATTGAAAATACTCTGGATCCAAATACCCCCATGTGCCCTGTACTAGAGTGGTTACATGAGTTTGATCAATGGTAACCGACCTTAAAGTCCCAAAATCTGCTATTTTTGCTCTATACTTATCATCTAAGAGTATGTTGGTAGACTTAATGTCCCGATGGTAAATGGGTATGGAAGCAGCTGAATGTAAGTAGGAAAGTGCTCCTGAAAACTCTAATGCAATCCTTAAGCACATATCCCAAGTCAAAGGAAACTCCTCATTTTGGTCATGAAGAAACTGGAAAAGGGTACCATTAGGGATGAATTCATAAACCAATTGAGGAACTTCAGTCTCCAAGCAACAACCCAAAAGCTTAACAACATTTCTGTGGTTAATCTGTGAAAGGATGACAACCTCATTGATGAATTGTCTGAGTTGTCCTTCATCAAGTAATTTGGATTTCTTCACTGCAACAGTTAGCCCATCTGTCAACATCCCTTTATAAACTGTGCCCTGCCCTCCCTGGCCAAGTAATCTATTCACATTGTAATGGTCTGTGGCCTTCTCTAACTCCTTTGAGCTAAACATTTTGACTTTGTCAACATTGACTTCACCAACTGTTCTTGCAACAATAAACCACCATTCCGTTTGAAGAACTTTTTCTTTAGTTTTCTCTTCTTTCTTTTCTTTAATGCTTTGCGCAACCACCGCGCACCAATGAGTAGCAACAAAACCCCCAAGCCCACGCCAATGCCTGCATAACTCATCCAATAAACAAAGAGATAGAAGAGAGGCGAGAAATGATTAGATTTTTAACTTTAGCATCATCCGTTACTATAGCAAAAATGCTACTTCAATAGGCATATTCTTGTGATCTGACCAAGAGGATAATTTTTACGACAAAATTCCACTGTAAAATGTCGCATATTTCAATTAGCCAACTCCAATACAACATTACAAAACTCATTCTCTGCATCGATTGGCTTTGGTAGCTTTGATAGCCTTTTAGCAAGAGATGATGAACGAATATATATGAGGACCAATTGGCTTAAATCTGATTAAATTGAAGTCAAAGAGTTGTTGACATCATACTACAAAATGAATCAAAAACCAAGATGGGCGACTGTGAGAGAACAATAAATTAAAAGTTACTGCACATTTTACATATTAAGAGAACAATAAATTAAAAGTTATTGTCTTTGGTGAAGTGGTTGCTGTTATATTGCTTTGCATTTTAACAGATGCAACGCACTCCACTTTCTGATTGTGATTGCTTTGCTCTCTTAGTGCAGAAAGAAAGAGAAGTTATAAGTGGGAGTGCAAATTGTAATATCTTTTAAAAATCAAATTTGGAGGCAACTCTTCGTAAATTGTTGCCTATTATTTATGCTTTCTGGGTCCGCCTATAACTGAATCACCTTGAAGCAATCTCTCTGAATCAAATCTGACCAGTTTGGATAGCTTGCTTCCAGACTTAAATCAATATGTTCCAAATTCTTACCGAAGGCCTCGTCTTGCCATGGCAATTAGTGTTCTTAGCGCTAAGTGATCGATCAAAGATTCATTTCTTTCATTTTATAGAGTGCAAAGCAAAGATACCGAAACAACCATTTTCAGTCGAGATCTCTTGCTATCAGGGAAGACACAACCGTAGGTCCCATACAAATCTACACATTGCATTTGCGACTGGCGGCAAAAATTGTCAGGATTTGCGCATTCATCAATATCTGACTAAAAGATAGCGAAAATTCAGTATACATGTAATGGTGAGCGAAGGCTATTTTTGGTAGGCAGGAATAAAATGAAACAAAAATTGAATGCACTAAATTTGGATTTCTTCACTGCAACAGTTAGCCCATCTGTCAACATCCCTTTATAAATTGTGCCCTGCCCTCCCTGGCCAAGTAATCTATTCACATTGTAATGGTCTGTGGCCTTCTCTAACTCCTTTGAGCTAAACATTTTGACTTTGTCAACATTGACTTCACCGGCTGTTCTTGCAACAATAAACCACCATTCCGTTTGAAGAACTTTTCCTTTAGTTTTCTCTTCTTTCTTTTCTTTAATGCTTTGCGCAACCACCGCGCACCAATGAGTAGCAACAAAACCCCCAAGCCCGCGCCAATGCCTGCATAACTCATCCAATAAACAAAGAGATAGAAGAGAGGCGAGAAATGATTAGATTTTTAACTTTAGCATCATCCGTTACTATAGCAAAAATGCTACTTCAATAGGCATATTCTTGTGATCTGACCAAGAGGATAATTTTTACGACAAAATTCCACTGTAAAATGTCGCATATTTCAATTAGCCAACTCCAATACAACATTACAAAACTCATTCTCTGCATCGATTGGCTTTGGTAGCTTTGATAGCCTTTTAGCAAGAGATGATGAACGAATATATATGAGGACCAATTGGCTTAAATCTGATTAAATTGAAGTCAAAGAGTTGTTGACATCATACTACAAAATGAATCAAAAACCAAGATGGGCGACTGTGAGAGAACAATAAATTAAAAGTTACTGCACATTTTACATATTAAGAGAACAATAAATTAAAAGTTATTGTCTTTGGTGAAGTGGTTGCTGTTATATTGCTTTGCATTTTAACAGATGCAACGCACTCCACTTTCTGATCGTGATTGCTTTGCTCTCTTAGTGCAGAAAGAAAGAGAAGTTATAAGTGGGAGTGCAAATGGTAATATCTTTTAAAAATCAAATTCGGAGGCAACTCTTCGTAAATTGTTGCCTATTATTTATGCTTTCTGGGTCCGCCTATAACTGAATCACCTTGAAGCAATCTCTCTGAATCAAATCTGACCAGTTTGGATAGCTTGCTTCCAGACTTAAATCAATATGTTCCAGCCTTACCGAAGGCCTCGTCTTGCCATGGCAATTAGTGTTCTTAGCGCTAAGTGATCGATCAAAGATTCATTTCTTTCATTTTATAGAGTGCAAAGCAGCATACCTGAAACAACCATTTTCAGTCGAGATCTCTTGCTATCAGGGAAGACACAACCGTAGGTCCCATACAAATCTACACATTGCATTTGCGACTGGCGGCAAAAATTGTCAGGATTTGCGCATTCATCAATATCTGACTAAAAGATAGCGAAAATTCAGTATACATGTAATGGTGAGCGAAGGCTATTTTGGGTAGGCAGGAATAAAATGAAACAAAAATTGAATGCACTAAATTTGCATATGCTTGAATATACCACAAGAGCTGAAATTCAGGTTTAGTTAAGTATGATTGGCCGAACTGCTTGCCAATGCTTTCGGCAGGAAGCTTGCCTTCTATCAGACATCATAGCGAAACTTTTTCGGGTCTTTCAGATTTTGACCCAGTACAAGACTTTCAAATGTAGCATATTTGTAGTGTTATTAATTGATATGTTCAAATGATAGAATTTTCCGTTTGAGTATCATCCATATATACATTCAGACCAACATTCCCCACGAACCATCTTTACATGCTAAGAGTTGATTAAAGAGAAGCCAAAAGCAATTCAAGGATATACATCATATCCAACGTTTATTTGGCGTCCCCTTATAAGTTGTGTTCTAAGTACTTATAAATTCTAATATTGAATAATTTTATGAGGGACCAACCTCATTTCATGAGTAAAATGTCATGTTCTTATTTTATAATTCACAATTCATGCAATACGTTTAATGCACGGTAGTCAGTTTGTTCACTTTCTTCAAATTTTTTAATTATTATATGTACTTCACGATGTAAAGTGTACATATAAAGATTAGGCTATGAAAAATATGTTAAAGAGAAAGCGAAACATTACAATAAAAAACACTACTTACAGTTTACCCTAACCTAAGCATTTACTGAACTTCTTAGACGCTGTTCGCTTTTCGTGGTTTACAAATGTTTACTCATTGATATATGTTTGATTCAACATGGATGCTTTCTTCCAGATAAAAAATCCAATAGACAGACAGAAGTAATAAAATAAAACTTGTAACCTCTTAAATACATAATAATTGCTAGGGAATAATATTCCTAAATAACTAATAACTTTTCTTCCCACCAAGAACGTGCAGCAATGTTAGGGCCCTGTTATCCTTTATATTCAACCGAAATAATAACAGTACGCTGTTCTGTTTTCACTTAATAGTTAGAATTGAATTCAGAAAGGGAAATAGAATAGCATATTAGCCACCTGAATTGTAATGCAAATTGTGAAGCTTGTAATTTTACCAATATTGGATATCAGCATGGTAGCCAGTAATGGTAGCTAGTAAGGAAAAGGTTGAGCATGAGTACCTTGACAACCATTGGGAAGATAGGGATTCCCTCGCAAGCCTTCTGCGCAAAAACATTGCATCATTGGGCTCGGGTTGGTAGAATTGTGAAATTTGTATGCATCTCGGGATCCCTTACGTACCAAGAATCCATTCTTCACAAGCGACTCAAAGGATCCATTCATCACAAGCCACGCAAAGGATCCATTCTTCGCAAGCGACTCATAGATTTCATGATCTATCCCCCATTCCAGGGCCACAGGAACATAGTCCATTTCTCCGGTGTAGCAGGGGTTCTTGGAACTGCTATCGAATGATGATTGGTCGACTAAACAGGCGTAGTTGCATCGCCCCCTCCCTCTGTTATCTTGATCTATGTCTTTCAAGGTTAGATTAAAAACCTTGAGATTTGATGGAATTGTGGTCTGGCAGCATTCGATGCCACTGCAAGGATTATTCGTGAAAGCTTTGCTTCCTTCTTGGCAAATGGATATGCACCCACCTACGGTTGACTCATTTTGGGTCATCAAGGCAAGGTTGTTACAACCTACTGCAAAGAATCTATTATTAGTTGAGGAGAGGACGAAAGGGCTTCCATCCAAATCGACAAATACATCACGTTCTTCATAAGGACATGCATATGCAGCTGGAAATCTGACTTGAACAAATGCTTTTTCGACTGAAATTGTCATCACCTCCAGCAGCAGATCAGTGCGATTTATGAAAGGCTTGAGAGCACCGCTAAAGTCTCTGCTCTGGCAGACTATGTGGTAACTTTCTCCAGCGTAACAACCTGGATCCATTCCAAACGGATATGGAATGGCGATACCTCCGCATTGAGTCTCACAACCAGCAAGTCCTATAGGTTGCGCTTCTCCAAGCAATGCATTCAATAACAGAATGTTCAGAAACACTAACCATAAAGCCATTCTTTTCCTTGTTCTCGTTTCCCGTCCACTCCTTTCTTGCGGCTTTTAACAGACAGATGTATGCTACCTACTATATGTAATAAAAATATCCTCTCCTTTCTTCGGCTTTTAACAGACAGATGTATGCTACCTACCACTTGACCTATATGTAATAAAAATATCCTCTCCTTTCTTCGGCTTTTAACAGACAGATGTATGCTACCTACCACTTGACCTATATGTAATAAAATTATCCTCTCCTTTCTTCGGCTGTTAACAGACAGATGTATACTACCTACCACTTGACCTATATGTAATAAAAATAGACCAATATATTTCTATGTACCTTCTAAGATTCCCCTCCTACAATAAATACAGAGAAGAAGAAGCAGATGTGTTTCTTTCTTTAGCCTTTTTTTTAATCTTTATAACTGGTGCAGCAACCGTCCAGCTAGCATAGGAGTCACATATTCTAGCAGACAAATTTGTCCAAATAAACTACAATTAATACTTTGTATGATTTCCTCTCTTTTCCTACTGTTTCAGTCAGAGAAAAGTATCCTCTCATTTAACAAACAGAAGAAGGACCAAGAAATTTATCTGTCACGTGGTTAATAATGGAAGGAATCAAAATTCCAAATATGTGGTTAATGTTGGAAGGATTTTTTTTTTTTTTTCTTTATCCTTTATGTGTTGTTGTTTTCGTCCTTTTCCTTTTACAAGTGCTGCTGTAGAAGAACGAATGGTTAGGACCAAACAGTCCAGTAGGCAGACGTGACCGAATTAACCATGTCACTGGAATAGTCATGATATTGGAAGCTGGAACCCAGCTCATGATATTCATTATCCACCGGAACGCCATGCAATGCAAGACTTGAAGAGGACTACTTTCATTGACACATCCAACTTGAAGGAAACTATATTCAACCTTGTGATATTCCCGTTTCAAATTATTAGGTGCTCCCGGTGTGTACACCCTCACTTTATTGCTTAGTTTAATGCCCATTTGAAACCTATTCTGAGAATAATGTTTGGTTGGAACATATTCTTGGAATAATATTATGGATGCCACATGGGATCTCCATGCGGCATCATCATTTTATTTTATTTTTTTGTCTTGCCATGATGAAATCATCTGTTGAACGGGCAATTTCATCGAGGAGCTAAATTACAAATTTTAAAATCATTTGTCTAACAGATAATTTTAAGATTTTTAAAACAAATCCCTTCACTCGCTAGTTTGCAGAGAATAAGCATCCCAAAATCATCTATTAAGCGGATGATTTTTACTTGATTCAACCAAAAAAAAATCCAAAATGTTGCGTTGGGATCCCACATAGCGTCTCACATTATTCCTAGAAATTATTTCACACTAACATTGTTCTAGGAATTAGTTTTTTAAAAAAACATTGTAAGTAGTAAAGGTCCTCACTTTTTCAAAGAGTGGAGCCCACAAGTGCGCCTTATGATGCTGCAGGAGAAAAAAAAAAAAACAAGCCGGCAGACTTGACCAAACCTAATCTTAAAAAAACAAGCCGGCAGACTTGACCAAACCTAATCTTCTAATCTAATATCTAATTAAGCATATGCCTATGCCGAAAGATAAAAACATAAGTCCAGTTGGCAGGCTAGGTCTTAATCTAACGTGGCATATGCCCGTGCCGGCAGGCAAAAAAAAAAAAAGTCCAGCCGGCAGAGACTTGACGAACACTTATCTTCTAATCTAATATCTAGCTAGGCATACGCTCGTGCCATGCACGGACGCTTATATGATTAATAAAAAAATACATTTATATATTTTAAATTATATATTATTAAATTAAAATTATAAAATTTTAAATTTTAAATTTTAAATTAAAGATAAGATAAACAGAATATATATGCATTAGATTGAATTATTTTAAAATTAAAAAAATTAATTGATTTAAAACTATAAATTAAAAAAAAATGAAATATTTTTATTTTTTAAAAAAAGAATAAAACATAATCGAAATGAAAAAAAGTTTTTGTGATAAAAGTATAATTATTATGAAAATTGCTACTATACTCACACCATCGAGTTCTCTTTGAATAATATTTTAATTTCATAACTAAATAATATGCACAGATACTGGTATGATTAGCAAAATAAAAAAATATAAATTTATGTTTTCAAAATTTTATATTATTAAATTTAAATTATAATTTTTTTATTTTTAAATAAAAAATAAAGATAAAATAAATAGAATATATGTATTAGATTAAATTATTTTTAAATTTCTAAAAAAATTAATTGATTTGAAATTGTAGATTAAGAAATAAATGAAATATTTTCAAGTCTTTAAAAAAATAAAAATATGACTAAAATGAAATAAAATTCTTTGTTTGATTATTACGAAAATTGCTACTATACTCCTAAGCAAGCTTTCCACTAGAGTATTTTTCTCAGCTAATGTTTTGATTTCACATTGTATAAAAGAAAAGGAGTGATTTTTGAACTTATCATATTTTTTCTATACTATTATTATTATTTTTAGATAACTACATACAATTCAATATTTAAATATTATTTAAGTATTAAATAATATATTTAATGATATATAAATATATTTATAAATATATAAAAAATATAAATATAAATTCTTAGGCTGGGTTGGGTTAGTTCTATTTTTTCTTAGTATAGGCCCGGCTTCCTTTTTTATCAAGTGGGAGAAAAATCTTGATTTGAGGGATCTACTTTTTATAAAATTAAAAAAAATGGAAAAAGAAAAAGAAAAAGAAAAGAGCCAAATATGAGTTGGTATAAAAAAGATAAACTATGACTCATTATAAAATACAAACAAAAAAATGAAAAAATGAAAAAAAAAGCCAAACATTCATTATAAAATGAAATTGAAAAATAAAAAAGGAAAAAAATCTAAACATGAGTTGAAATATGAAATAAAAAAGAAAAATTATGACTAACTATTAAATGATATTTTTATTATATATATCATGTTATCTTTTGTTGAAGCATATTTTGGCTATACTAAACTTCTTATTGGCATATTCATGATGGTATGTGTAAAAGTCTTACTGCACTTTATAGCTCACTTCCCCCTTACTATTTTACAGAGGATGAGGATGAAGCCTACTTGCTAGATCAAAATTTTGAAGATAGTTTCTAGGAGTGAGGATAGCTAGAGGTTTCTTTTCTTTAGACATTTTATATTGATCAATTGAAAATGGCATGCAAAGGATTGAGGACCTAGTTTTATTAGTTGATATATTTAAATTTCAGCTTCCACAATTGTGTTTTATGTTTTGTATATGTTGAGGTTTATTAGGCCTTGCGTACTCTTGAGGTTCGTTTTAAGAGTATGCAGCCGTGTTGTGATGTTTATGAATCGAGTTCAGGATCGAGGATTGCGGCAGGCTCAATCATGTAACCCCTAATGGTGGCCCACTAACTATCTTTTATGTAAGAAATAAAAATAAAATAAAATTTAAAAATATTGTCAAACTTTTTGTGCAAATGCTAAAGTGGAATGCTCGTGCAAAGCAAGCAGAGCACTCTCACTCAGACGAATGTACCGCTCATGCTTAATAAGCATAATGCTCATAATGAGCATGGCGAGCGAGCGCAACTCAGCATTGCCATTCTTTTTTGAATTGAAAACTTTTTTTTCATTTTTAAACATAAGAACAATCAACAGTTTGTTGGTGCCTTTTTTAGCTCTCTTGAGATGGATGAGCTTGGTCATTGCAATCTTAATTGCATCAATGGCTTTGCTTTGAGTGAACATCATGGTCAAAGGTAAAGGGACAACAAAGATAGCAAGTGGCTACTCTATCATTGCTATACAGAGGGGGTTTGTAATACTGCAAAAATAGTCCCACATCAGATAAGAAAAATAATGTTTAAGTGCTTATAACCCAAGTTCACCTGCTATTAATTAACTTCCACTCAAGTTTTTAGGATCATGTGGTTTCAGCCTGCTAACGGATTAATTGGACCAGTAGGTGGGCTTGGAGCATTACAAATGGTATCAAAACCGATTAATTTTATAGAAGTTGATGGGCAGAAGAAAAGGGTTATCCATAGGATGATGGTAGAGGAAAGGGTTATCCATAGGATAGTTGCATGGAGCCACCCTTGCACCAATGATCCGGCTCGGAATAAATTCTAGCTAGCTTGTGGCGTACCACGAGAATCTTGCATTATAAGGAGAGAAGATTGTAATAGCCAAAAATAATCCCACATCGGATACTGTAAAAATAGTCCCACATTGGATGGAAAAGAAAAGGTTTAAATGCTTATAACTTAAGTTAATCTGCTACTAATTAACTTTCACTCGAGTTTTTAGAGCCACGTGGTTTCGATTTGCTAATGGGTTAATTGGACCGGTAGGTAAGCTTTCTAAGAATAGTAGCTAACTTCAAAGCTAAATCGTTGGTGAGAGCCGACTTAGAGGAAGGAATAGCCGAGGGAGGCATGCTTTCCGCCAAGGAACCAGCACAGCACTGAAGAGAGCCATTTGCACTTTATGAATACAATTATCCTTTATGATTATCCTTTTCTTTTATGTTAATTGAAGATCCAAACCTGCAATATTGTGGACTTTTCAAATATGTTTTAAGTGTGTTTCTAGCATTGGTTTGCAGATTTGGCTTTAGAAAGAGAATATCCTCACCTGTTACGACTAATGCCCATTATTTTACACAATAATACCATGGCAAAAATTGGTATGTGGGCCTTCATCATAGTAAAACAGGTTATGACGCATCCATAATAGCTTGCAATAAGTAAGAAATAACATTAAGCCTTGTTTCTACGCTAGTGCAGAGTTGCATTGTAGGTAGGCTTATAATTAGCTATAATGACACAAAAGGCATCAGCATTTGAAATTAGTCTCCACCAAGCATTTTCAGGAATGAAATTCCATGTCTATTTTAGCAATCATGACAAACTAAAAATTATTAGCATTACAACAAAACAATAAAGTACCATGAAAAACTAATCATTGTTCTTGAATGACTTAATAAACTACTTAAGTGGTCTAGAACATCAAACACGACACATTAAATACTAGAGTCAACAAAAGTAAGCAAAACCACAAACTCTAACATTTAGGTAAGAGCGGATTACTGTCTAGTGAGGAAGAAGTGCCACTATCAAAAACAGATGCCGTTGCAATGGGGATAACATCAGAATACTCCATTAAATGATGATTTATATTGTATTCAGCCTCCACGCAACTTTGTAGAACGTTTAAAGGGCTTTGTGATTTTTGAATTGCCTCCAACTCCATAGTAACTTCTTTCATTGTAGGTCGTTTCTTTCCATTTAAGTTTAAGCATCGCCTTGCTAAGTAAGCAACAGCCAATATCTCCTCTTTCTTGCCTTGCCTCATCACTTGAGAATCAAGAATGTCAAACAAATGGTTCTCCTCCATTGAGAGAATGAAATATGTGGCTAAACTTCTACTGCCTTCTATCCTTGTTGATGATATTGGCTTTTGTCCCGTTAGAAGTTCAACAAGGACTACACCAAAGCTATAAACATCACTCTTGTCTGTGAATTGGCTTGATTGAAAATACTCTGGATCCAAATACCCCCATGTGCCTTGTACTAGAGTGGTTACATGAGTTTGATCAATGGTAACTGACCTTGAAGTCCCAAAATCTGCTACTTTTGCTCTATACTTATCATCTAAGAGTATGTTGGTAGACTTGATGTCCCGATGATAAATGGGTATGGAAGCAGCTGAATGTAAGTAGGAAAGTGCTCCTGAAACTTCTGATGCAATCCTTAAGCGCATATCCCAAGTCAAAGGAAACTCCTCATTTTGGTCATGGAGAAACTGAAACAGGGTACCATTAGGGATGAATTCATATACCAACAGAGGAACTTCAGTCTCCAAGCAACAACCCAAAAGCTTAACAACATTCCTATGGTTAATCTGTGAAAGGATGACAACCTCATTAATGAATTGTCTGAGTTGTCCTTCGTCAAGTAATTTGGATTTCTTCACTGCAACAATTAGCCCGTCTGTCAACATCCCTTTATAAACTGTGCCCTGTCCTCCCTGGCCAAGTAATCTATTCACATTGTAATGGTCTGTGGCCTTCTCTAACTCCTTTGAGCTAAACATTTTGACTTTGTCAACATTGACTTCACCTGAAGACAACTGTTCTTGCAACAATAAACCACCATTTCGTTTGAAGAATTTTTCCTTGAGTTTTCTCTTCTTTCTTTTCTTTAATACTTTGCGCAACCACCATGCACCAATGAGTAGCAACAACAACCCCAGGCCGCCACCAATGCCTACATAACTCATCAAATAAACAAAGAGATAAAAGAGAGGTGAGAAATGATTAGATTTTTAACTTTAGCATCATCCGTTACGATAGCAAAAATGCTAATTCAAGAGGCATAGGCTTATGATTTGACAAAGAGGATAATTTTTACGACAAAATTCCACTGTAAAATGTCGCATATTTCAATTAGCCAACTCCAATACAACATTACAAACTCATTCTATGCACCGATTGGCTTTGGTAGCTTTGATAGCCTTTTAGCAAGAGATGACGCATGAATATATATGAGGACCGATTGGCTTATATCTGATTAAATTGATGTCAAAAGAGTAGTAGGCATCATACTATGAAATGAATCAAAAACCAAGATGGGGGACTGTAAGAGAACAATAAATTAAAAGTTACTGCACATTTTACATATTAAGAGAATAATAAATTAAAAGTTATTGTCTTTGGTGAAGTGGTTCCTGTTATATTGCTTCGCATTTTAACATATGCAAGGCACTCCTCTTTCTAATCCTGATTGCTTTGCTCTCTTAGTGCAGAAGGAAAGATAAGTTATAAGTGGGAGTGCAAATGGTAATATCTTTTAAAAGTCAAATTGTGAGGCGACTCTTCGTAAATTGTTGCCTATTATTTATGCTTTCTGCGTCCGCCTATCACTGACTCACCTTGAAGCAATCTCTCTGAATCAAATTTGATCAGTTTGTATAACTTGCTTCCAGATTTAAATCAATATGATCCAGCCTTACCGAAGGCCTTGTCTTGACATGGCAATTAGTGTTCTTAGTGCTAAGTGAACGATCAAAGATTCATTTCTTTCATTTTATAGAGTGCAAAGCAGCATACCTGAAACCACCATTTTAACTCGAGATCTCTTGCTATCAAGAAAGACACAACCGTAGCCCCCATAATAATTTACACATGGCACTTTTAACCGGCTGCAAAAATTGTCAGGCTTTGCGCATTCATTAATATCTGACGTAAAGATAGAGAAAATTCAGTATACATTAATAGTGAGCGAAGGCTATTTTTGGTGCGCAGGAATAAAATGAAACAAAAATGGAATGCACTAAATTTGCAAATGCTTGAATATACCCACAAGACCTGAAATTCAGGTTTAGTAGGTGTGGTTGGCCGGACTGCTTGCGAATGCTTTCGGCAGGAAGCTTGCCGTCTACCAGACAATATCATAGTAAAACTTTTTCGGGCTTTTCAGATTTTGACCCAGTACAAGACTTTCAGAAGTGGCATATTTGTAGTGTCATTAATTGATATGTTCAAATGATAGATTTTTCCGTTTCAGTATCGTCCATATATATATATATTCAGACCAATATTGCCCGTGAACCATCTTTAAATGCTAAGAGTTAATTAAAGATAAGCCAAAAGCAATTCAGGGATTGATACACCATATCCAATGTTTATTTGGCATCCCCTTATAAGTTTTGTTCTAAGTACTTATAAATTCTAATATTGAATAATTTTATGAGGAACCAACCTCATTTCATGAGTAATATGTCATGTTCTTATTTTATAATTCACAATTCACGTAACACATATAATGCATGGTAGTCATTTTTTCATTTTCTTCAAATTTTTTAATTATTACAACGTTTTTATATGTACTTCAAGATATAAAGTGTACATATGAAGATTAGGATATGTAAAATATGTTCATGTTACTGAAAAAGAAAGTCAAACATTAAAGTAAAAAACACTGCTTACCGTTTACCCAAACCTTAGCATATATTGAACTTCTTAGATGCTGCTCGCTTTTCATGGTATGTAAATGTTTACTCATTGATATATGTTTGATTCAACATGGATGCTTTCTTCCAGATAAAAAATCCAATAGACAGACACAAGTAATAAAATAAAACTTTTAACCTCTTAAATACATAATACTTGCTAGGGAATAATATTCCTAGATAACTAATAACTTTTCTTCCCACCAAGAACATGCAGCAATGTTAGGGGCCTATTATCCTTTATATCCAACCGAAATAATAACAGTACGCTGTTCTCTTTTTACTTAATAGTTAGAATTGAATTCAGAAAGGGAAATAGAATAGCAAATTAGCCATGAATTGTAATGCAAATTGTGAAGATTGGCATTACCCAAACATAAGCGCAAAGGATGCAGTCGGCACGTAATTTTACGAATATTAGATATCAGCATGATAGCCAGTAATGGTAGCTAGTAAGGAAAAGGTTGAGCATGAGTACCTTGACAACCATTGGGAAGATAGGGATTCCCTCGAAAGCCTTCTGCGCAATGACATTGTATCATTGCGCTCTGGTTGTCTGAACTGGTAGAATTGTAACAATTGTATGCTTCTCGGGATCCATTTCCTCCCCAGAATCCATAGTAAAAGGATCCATTCATCACAAGCGACGCAGAGGATCCATTCTTCACAAGCCACTCATAGATTTCATTATCTATCCCCCATTCCAGGGCCACAGGGACATAGTCCATTTCTCCCGTGAGGCAGGGGTTCTTGGAACTGCTATCGAACGATGATTGGTCGACTAAACAGGCGTACTTGCATCGCCCCCTCCCTCTGTTATCTTGATCTATGTCTTTCAAGGTTAGATTAAAAACCTTGAGATTTGATGGAATTGTGGTCTGGCAGCATTCGATGCCATTGCAAGTATCATTCGTGAAAGCTTTGCTTCCTTCTTCGCAAATGGATATGCACCCACCTACGGTTGACTCATTTTGGGTCATCAAGGCAAGGTTGTTACAACCCACTGCAATGAATTTATTGTTAAATGAGGAGAGAACGAAAGGGGTTCCATCCAAGTCGACAGATACGTTATGTTTTCCACGCTCACATGTATTTGCAATTGGAAATCTGACCTGAACAAGTGCTTCTTCGACTGAAATTGCCATCACCTCCAGATCAGTGCCCTTTATGAAAGGCTTGCGAGCACTGCTATAGTCGCTGCCCTGGCAGACTATTCGGTAACTTTCTCCAGCGTAACAATCTGCATCCATTCCGAACGGATATGAAATGTTGATACCTCCGCATTGAGTGTTACAACCAGCAAGTCCTATAGACTGCGCTTCTCCAAGCAATGCGTTCAATAACAGAATGTTCAGAAACACTAGCCATAAAGCCATTCTTTTCCTTGTTCTTGTTTCCTGTCCTCTCCTTTCTCGCGGCTTTTAGCAGAGAGATGTATGCTACCACTCGACCTATATGTAATAGAAATAGACCAATTTATTTCTATGTACCTTCTAAGATTTCCCCACGTGAAACTTGATGGTAATAAATACAAAGAAGTAGAAGATTTGTTTCTTTCCTTCTCCTTTTTTAATCTTTATGACCGGTGCAGCAACCGTTCAACTAGTCTAGGAGCCACATATTCTAGCAGACAAACTTAACCAAATCAACTACAACTAATACTTTGTATGATTTCCTCTCCTTTCCTACTGCTTCAGTCAGAGAAAAGTATCCTCCCATTTAACAAACAGGAAAAGGAACAAGAAATTTCTCTGTCAAGTGGTTAATAATGGAAGGAATCAAAATCCCAAATATGCTGTTAATGTTGGAAGGATTTTTTTTTATTATTATTTTTTCTTCTCTTATGTGTTGATGTTTTCGTCCTTTTCCTTTTACAAGTGGTGCTGTAGAAGAACGAATAGTCTTCGAGCCAAACGGTCCAGCAGGCAGGTTTGACCAAATTAACTATGACGCTGGAGCAGCCATGATATTTGAAAGATGAGAATAATGTAACGAGTAGTCTTAGAGCCAAACGGTCCAGCAGGCAGACTTGACCAGATTAACTATGACGCTGGAACAGTCATGATATTGGAAGCTGAGAATAATGTTCAGTTGGAACATATTCCCCGAATAATGCTACAGACACGTGGCATCGTTATTTTTTTAGCCTTGTCATGATGAAATCGTCTATTAAATAAACAATTTCAAAATCATCGAGAGGCTAAATTGTAAACGTTAAAATCATATATTGGGCAGATAATTTTGAAATCATATGTCCTACAAATGTTTTAGAGGTTTTTCCAATCACGGGCTATTTTGCAAAGAAAAATCATTTCAAAATCATCTGTTAAACAATGATTTTAACTTGATCCAATGAAAAAAAATCCAAAATGCTGCATAGGATCTCGCATGGCATCCCCGCATTATCCTTAGAAATTGTTTCACGCCAACATCACTCCAGGAATTAGATTTTTAAAATATATTATAATTAGTAAAGGTCTTCAGTTTTACAAAGCAGTGGAGCCCGTAAGTAGGACTTATGGTGCCGTAGAAGTATGGGTAGTCTTAGAGCTACAAAAAAATTATAAAAAAAAAAAAAATTCCAACCGGCAGACTTGACCAAAACTAATTTTCTAATTGGTCTTAGAGCCACAAGAAAAAAAAAATCCAGCCAACAAACTTGACTAAAACTAATCTTCTAATCTAATATCTAACTAGGCATATGACTGTGCCATGCACGGACGCTTATATGATTAATAAAAAAATAAATTTATATATTTTAAATTTTATATTATTAAATTTAAATTTTTAAATTTTAAGTTAAAATAAATAGAATATATGCATTACATTAAATTATTTTTAAATTTAAAAAAATTGATTCGAAACCATAAATTTAAAATATATGAAATATTTTTGAGTTTTTAAAAAGAATTAAAAAAATAAAATTAAAATGAAATAAAATTTTTTATGATAGAGGTGTGATTATTATGAAAATTGCTACTATACTCACAATTACACTATCGAGTTCTCCTTGGATAATATTTTGATTTCACAATTAAATAATATTCATGGACACCGGTATGATTAGCAAAATAAAAAAATATAAATTTATATTTTTTAAAATTTTATATTATTAAATTTAAATTATATTTTTTATTTTTAATTAAAAATTAAAGATTAAATAAATAGGATATGTATTAATTAAATTATTTTTAAATTTAAAAAAATTAATTGATTTGAAACTATAGATTAAGAAATAAATGAAATATTTTTTAAGTCTTTAAAAAAATAAAAATATAATTAAAATGAAATAAAATTCTTTGTAATAGAGGTGTGAATATTACAAAAATTGCTACCATACTCCTAAGAAGGCTTCCCACTATAGTGTTCTTCTTAGCTAATGTTTTGATTTCACATGGCATGAAGGACAAGGAGTTGATTTTTGAACTTATCATATTTTTCTATACTATTATTTTTATTTTTAGATAACTAAATACAATTTAATATTTAAATATTATTTAAATATTAAATATATATTAAATATGTATTTAATGATATATAAATAAATATATAAATAAATATATAAATAAATAAATAAATATATAAATATAAATTCTTAGGCTAGGATGGGTTAGTTCTATTTTTCCGTACAAGCTCGACTTTCTTTTTATCAAGTGGGAGAAAAATCTTGATTTTAGCTATCTACTTTTTATCAAATTAAAGGAAAAAAAGAAAAAAAGAAAAAGAAAAGAGCCAAATATGAGTTGGTATAAAAAAAGATAAACTACCTTTGTTATAAAATACAAACGAAAAAAATGAAAAAAAGAAAAAAAAGTCAAACATTCATTATAAAATGAAAATGAAAAATAAAAAAATCTAAACGTGAGTTGAAATAGAAAATAAAAAAGAAAAATTATGATTAAATATAAAATGAAAGCAAAAAAAAATATTGAAAAGTTATAAAATGAAAACAAAAAATAAAAAATAAAAAAGAGCCAAACGTTCATTATGAAATAAAAGAAAAGAAAGATTAAAAAAGAAAAAAGCCAAATGTTCATTATAAAATGAAAGCAAGAGGAAAAATTATAAAATAGAAGCAAAAAATAAAAGAAAAGCCAAACGTTCATTATAAAATAAAAGCAAAAAATAAAAAAAAGAAAAAAAGAACCAAATGGTGGGTATAAAATGAAAGTGAGAAAAGGGAAATAAAGAAAATAAAAAAATAAAAAGTTATAAAATGAAAGTAAAAAAATGAAAAAAAAATAGAAGAAAAAAAAAGAAAAAAGAGCCAAACCTTCATTATAAAATGGAAGTGAAAAAAGGGAAAAAAAGAAACAAAGAGCCAAATGTTAGGTATAAAAATGAAAGCGAAAAAACATGTGCATATGAGGAGTCAATCTAAGGTCAATACCATGGAAACATTGTCTAGTACCATGCGCCAATTTGAATTGCAAAAGAACTTTAAAAAGAAATATGATCTCAAGTGATAAAAACTTGTTTCATTAAATGCTATTTAATTTAGGCACACCTATGGCAAAAAGCTTAAATGTTCTTAGCTTTTTCTCCATTTAGGCCACATGTATGTTTGCGTTAAATAAATTTTATTGTAAAGAATTTTTCTTTACATAAAATCTTTTCCCTTCCATAAATTTTTGAATAAGTGCATTTGGTGTGGTGGTATATCCTTCCATTTTGATTAGGAGTCAATTCCTAGGGCAAAAAAGCTTTCATATTAAGCTATTAACTCGTGTCTTTTCCTTCTTTTACATCAAGCTATTAACTCATGTTATTTTTCTCAGCCATTTTTATCTTTTTCTTTACCCTTCTTCTTTTACTTCAAATTATTAACTCATGTTTATTTTTATTTATTTTTTCTTTTCTTTTCTTCTTTTACATCAAGATATAAACTTGTTTTTTAGTTATTCATGACTTCTTTTTTTTTTGGTAGTCATGCATGACTTCTTTTCTTGAATGGAGGGGTTTTTTTTTTTAGTAGAAAGGAAGCCTCTTTTTGTTTTTTTTCTTTTCCTGCCTTTTTTTATAGAATTTTTTTCAGTAGAAAATGGAAAGAAAGCCACTATTTTCTTTTTCTTTTTCTCTTTTTTTTTACATCAAGTTATTATCTTATGTTTTTTTCGGTTGTCCATGACTTCTTCTTTTTTTTCCCAATCATGCGTGACTTTCTTTTTTTTTTTTTTCATGAAGGTTTTTTTTCTCTAATGGAAAGGATGCTTCTCCTTTTTTTTCAGTGGAGAATTTTTTTAGTTGTATAGGATGCTAGATCTTTTCTTTTTCTTTTTTCTGATGTGAAAAGATCTCAAGCTTCTAAGTTATATTCGTTTTCATTTTCAATGAAGATTTTTTTTAGTAGGAAAGAAAGCTGGCTCTTTTCTTTTATGGGGAAAGAATTAGAATCAAGATTTTTTTTCTTGCTTAATGAACAAGAAGAAATAATAGTCCTTACAAAAGTGCAGCTATCATTTTACTATTGAGTATTTGAGACCATTATAAAATTAAATGATGTGACTCAAAATTGAGAATAATATAAAAAATTCATCGAACTTAAAAATAATTTAATCTAATTATGATTCAAAATACAGTTTCCTTCCCTCTCAACACCGCATGTATATTTGCATTAAATAGCTTGAAATGCAATGGATTTTTTCTTACATAAAACTTTCCTCTTTTCAATATACTTTTAGCATTTACATTTGGTGCAGTGGTATTGTTGCATTTTCCATAATATTGATTTGTGTTTGGCTCCCCAAATTCACATTCTTTTCTTTTTTTTCCCTTTTTCATTTTTGATTAACGATTTGAAATTAATTAATTTTATTTTAAAATTTATAAATAATGTAATATAATACACATATTTTATTTATTTTATTCTTAATGTTCTCAGCTTTCTTTCCTCTCAATGCCATGTGTATGCTTGCATTAAACAAATGTAATGAGTTTTTTCTTACTCAAAACTTTCTTCTTTTCAAAACTTTTTTAACATTTACATCTAGTGTGATGGTATTGTAGCATCTTTAAACTCTTGTTCTTTTCCTTTTTTTTTTTTTTTTTCCTTTTCATCTTTGATGAACAGTTTCAAATCAATTAATTTTATTTTAAAATTTAAAAAATATAATCTAATATACACATTTTATTTATCTTTTTTAATTTAAAAATAATAATTTTAAAATTTAAATCTAATAATATAAAATTAAAAATATAAATTTATATTTTTAGTTATCTTTTCATTTTTTTTACTTTTCTATTTTGGATTATGCTTATATTTTTTAAAAAATTATATTTTTAGAAAAATATTTCATCTATATTTTAATCTACAGTTTCAAATCAATTGATTTTTAAATTTAAAAATTAATATAATATATATTTTATATATCTTATTTTTATTTTTAATTTATAAATAATAATTTTAAAGTTTAATTTAATAAATATAAAATTAAAGGAATTATATAGATCTTTATTTTTTTAATCTTATTTTCATTTTGCATTATCTTTATAGTTTTTAAAAAAAAACATTAGTTTCAAGAAAATATTTCATCTATTTTTTAATATGTAGTTTCAAATCAATTATTTTTTTAAATTTTAAAAATATTTTAATCTAATACATATATTTTATTTATTTTATTTTTGATTTTTAATCAAAAATGATAATTATAAAATTTAAATTTAATAAAATAAAATTAAAAAATTATATAAATCTATATTTTTATTGATATTGTTGATCAAATCAGCGTTCGTGCTTCATACGATCATGTTAGCATGCCTCTCCCAGTTCAATTGTGTTTACAGCATGTTAATTATCCTACAGTTTTTATATTGAAATTGCTCCTTAATAATGGAGACGATATTCATCATCTGTGGTGTGGCCCACGATTTATTCATGAGGTAGACTGACAGATGCGATTGCATCCGTTTTGAGTGTTTGTGGTAGATTTTCTAAATATTGTTGAGTTTTATGTATGCTTTTCCCTGCTTTCAGTCATTGATGTTAAAATCAATGCTAAGGGATAATGCCATCGTAAAAGCAAGGCTTGGTCTAATACTTTGGTTTATTGTACCAGGAATTTGCATTATATATCATCGAAATGATATTAACGGGTCTACTTTCATAATGCAATTTTCTATCTATAACTTATGAGGGTCTGGTGATGACCATTAAATATTAACAGTAATAAAGCACCTACATGTCTAATGGATATCTATTATTTCTATTTTACCCAAAAATCAATAATATATTGCAGGACTTATCTATCTTGACAATTTTTTGTAGATATAGTGTTATTGCATTAGATGATTTGCGTGATATATACTGCTGCTAAAGAAAAACATCATGTAATTAGAGAGAGAAATTTTCTCCTCCCACATCAGAAGGGCCATACAAGAATGTGCCAATGGGTGGTGGATTTTATTGGGCAATTAAGATGTACACAAATATTCCTTTGCATCTCATACATTTATTGTATTTGAATGGAAAGTAGGTAGATATTTTATTTCCAATTCCTCCACTTATTCCGCTAAATGGATTTGAGGCGCCAGAATAAAGTTATTCATCGCTTACAATGCCCGAGTAAACATCCCTTCACTATCATGATGAAATAATTCTTAAGACAAATCTCATTGTGATCAACGAGCTTACGTCCTCCCACCACACAGCACAAATGCCATATTATCTCTCCCTTTCTCCTCCTCCTTTCCACTCAAGTGAGAGAGAAGGCAATTTTATCCCTATCATAAAATTCAAATCATTACAAAATCAAATACACATTAAATGCGCTCTATTTTCTCTCCTTAAATCTCTCCAACCATCATTATCTCGTAACACTGAGGCCATCCCTTTTATATCCTTATCTCGCAATACTAAGCCCATCCCTTCTATAGGACCTAGATCACTTTTCTTTTATTCCACATTAAATTCAAATACACGTCACACAACCTCAGGTGCAAAATATGTGGTCAAGTGAGACAAATGATTTCGTAAGCATTGGACACTACGATTTTGGTTCCGGAGTAGACCATGCCAAGTTCCATAATAATTTACTTAATTCAAAGAGACCAGCAAATTGCTATTAATTTGCAGCATCACTGCTAAAAAAAAAAAAAACCTTGAATAATTTTCTCCATTAAATGCATAAAACGAGTTGGGTACTCTCAGGATCTTATTATCATGGTCTACAGTCAAAGTTTCAAGAGACCTATCAACACCATACATGAATGACACTGGAAAATCCAGCTCAAAATTGTCGACTTCGTTCAGAAATAGTTGCTTGCATAGAACTGTTTCAGAAACTCAGAGGTCCCCTGGTCTTTGGTGCCCAAGTCCTGCACAAGCCCTCCACGCCCAACAACGTACTGGCCAATTACATGGCGTCGTTGATTCGCATGCTCAACAATGTTGCTAAGCTCCTCCATTCCTTTGAAGAGAAGCATGTCAATTACCTGTTTCCAAAGACAAAAGCAACACAAATTAATTAGAATACCACTTGAATGCACACGGTTAATCAGAATGCCACACCCATCTACCAATAATCATATAGCCAACATATCAGTCACAAGGGTAAAGCTTTTTTGTGCATTGGTATGCTTTAGCAAGGTGCATGTAAGGCATGCATTTTCTACACCTCGATGGAGGCAGGCAATGTGCTGAGGTTACTGGCTTTGCCTAGCCCATCAGGCATGCCAGAGGCATTGTCCTAACAACATCGAGTATTTGCATAATGTAGGATGAGCAAAACAGACGAAGTGCAGCAAAATTCATCAGCAAATGACTGGCTGTGGTGCATTCTGAAGCATGAGTAGAGATAGCCCTTGATGACGTCAAACAAAATTTTGACCATTCATCAAAAGAAAGCAAAGACCCACCCCCACAAATGTGGAGGTATCAATGAAGGTATATGCATGAAGTAACTAGAGTGTTTTAATAAAAATCAGAACATATAATGTTTTACAAGTATCGGACATAGATCCACGAAGTATCCAATGAGTAACAGAATTCGTTACAAACACAACATGTAATTGAAGTATCTGTGCTTCCTGGACAGAAACTAATTGCATCCAGCTACAGAGAGGTTAGTGTAAGGATTAGAGAAGACGGTTCAAAGACATCAAAACAACATAAATAACTCTCATTGACGGTATGCAATGAGGCAATTCGTTTTAATGGTAAGGAAAGGCAAACAACGAGTCAAGTTCATGCTGTAGTCAATCACCAATAAGTCACCCCTAAGAGAGAGAGAGAGGTAATAACATCACTTGGAAGTTCAACAAGCACCAATAACCCCTGAATTATTTAGTTATTAAACTCGAACAGGCCAGCCAGTCGGACTGGAGAACTAGTGAACTATCCCCATCTTGTCTGATTATGCAATTAGATTGGAATTGCATTAGACCTAGTAAAAATCTAGTTGAACAGGCTGGTTTTCAAAAAATCAGTGAACCGGCTAATTGAGTTGGGGGTGGAAAACATCATGTAAAAATTGTACTTAAAACATCTCCAAAGATTGACTCAATGATAATGCATTACTCAACCATCGTAATACAACAGTGATTTTTTTTTTTTTTTGGGAATGAGCTATCATACTTACACATCTCTCACAAAATGGATTAAATAGTTTGTGATATTTTTCTTGAGAGCAATTTTATAATAACCAATTCTTCCCATCAAAAGAAAAATTAACAATCTATTTTTTTAAAAAAAATAATAGAATATTTTTGTTTGGTTGAATTTTTTTAAAAATAAATAAACCTCATTTAATGCTTTTGGACATTTTTATTTTTTTAATGTTCAAAATAGTTAGAAACATCAAAAATTGAGCACTGTGGATTATTGTGGATTTGCATTTTGCGTATATATGGTGGTAAATTATTTTGTTATAAATAGTTTTGGTTTTGATTTGAGATTATGAGTTTTTGGTATTATGGAGGTAGTATGGTGTGGCTTAGTTAAGGGATATGTGATAAAGTTGTGATGGAGGTAGTATAGTGTGGCTTGTTTGAGGAATATAATATGCATGAAAGGTACTATTGGTACGTGGTACTAGTCTGGCAATGGGGGTTGGGGCCCTTATTCACTTAGACTGGCGGCTCAGGGAGGGGCGTGTAGGCCGAGGAGGCCGTGCAGAATAAAGCTATGGTGTGTAACATGGCTGAATTATTAGGCAGGATATTAGTATATAAACCAACCTAGGTGGGAGAAGTATCGCTAGGTTAGGCTATTGACACGTAATACTGCCACTAGAAGTGACAGTATGCATTAACAGTACTGCCTTGTGACACTTGCATGCTAAGGGAATGACTCATTTAGTGGATGCCTTACATGTTGTGGCAAAGGGGCATGATGAATGTATTGCATACTAAGGGAGGGCAATTTGCTAGTGATGTCTTGCGTACAGGTGTGTGGATGGTTTGGCAATGGCTATGGTCACATTATTGGTTTGGCTATGGTTATAGTTATCGAAATGTTATGGTTATCTTATTTGGTATGGTTATCTGGATTTTGTTGGTCTGGCAATGGTTGTGGTTATCGGAATGTTGTGGTTATCTTGTTCGGTTTGATTATCTGAATTTTGTTGGTTTGGCTGTAGTTGTAATTATCTTGATGCTGTAGTGTGGTTATCTTGCTTGGTGTGGTTATCTTAAGTTTGTTGGTTTAGATGTGGATATGGTTCTCTTGGTGGTTGGTATTTATTCTGGTATATGAATTTTATTGCTTTTCAAATGATTGTGTGTGTGTATATATATATATATATCATGATATCTTTTGTTCAAGCATATTTTGGCTATACTAAACTTTTTATTAGTATCTTCATGATGGTATGTATAGAAGTCCTACTAGACTTATAGCTCACTTTTCCCTTACTATTTTACAGAGGATGAGGATGAAGCCTACCTATTAGATCAAAATTTTGAGGATGGTCTCCAAGAGTGAGGATCGCTAGAGGTTTCTTTTCTTTAGACATTTTATATTGATCAATTGAAAATGGCATGCAAAGGATTGAGGACCTTGTTTTATTAGTTGATATATTTAAATTTCAGCTTTCGTAGTTATATTTTATGTTTTATATATGTTGATGTCTAGTAGGCTTTACGTGCTCTTCAGATTCGTTTTAAGAGTACACAGTCGTGTTGTAATGCTCCTGGATCGAGTTTAGGATCGTGGATCGTGGCAGGCTCAATCGTGTAACCCCCAATGGTGGCCTACTAACTATCTTTTATGTAAGAAATAAAAATAAAATAAAATTAAAAAATATTATCAAACTTTTTATGCGAATGCTAAAGCGGAACGCTCGTGCAAAGCAAGCAGAGCGCTCTCGCTCAGACAAATGTACCGCTTACGCTCAATAAGCATAACGCTCAGGATGAGCATGGTGAGTGAGCGCAACTCAGCGCTACCATTTTTTTTAAATTGAAAACATTTTTTTTTCATTTTTAAACCTAAGAACAATCAATAGTTTGTTAGTGCCTTTTCTTATTTCTCTTGAGAGGGTTGAGCTTGGTCATTGCAGCCTTAACTGCATCAATGGCTTTGCTTAGAGTGAACATCATGGTCGAAGGTAAAGGGGACAACAAATATAGCAAGTAGCTGCTCTGTCACTGCTATGGGGAGGAGGTATGTAATACTACAAAAATAGTCACATATTGGATGAGAAAAACAATGCTTAAGTATTTATGACTCAAGTTTACCTGCTACTAATTAACTTGCACTCAAGTTTTTAGGGCCATGTGGTTTCGGCCTGCTAACAGATTAATTGGACTAGTAGGTGGCTTGGGGCATTACAAATGGTATTAAAGCCAATTGATTTTGCTAAAGTTGATGGGCAGGAGGAAAGGGTTATCCATAAGATGGTGGTAGAGGAAAGGGTTATTCATAGGACGGTGGTAGAATTTTGTTATGACGTGGAGCCACCCTTGCACTAATGATTCAGCTTGGGATAGATTCTGGCTAGCTTGTGGCGTGTGATGAGAACCTTACATTATAAGAAGAAAAGATTGTAATACTCAAAAATAGTCTCATATCAGATACCGCAAAAATAGTCCCATATCGGATGGGAAAGAAAAGGTTTAAATGCTTATAACTCAAGTTCATCTGCTACTAATTAACTTCCACTTGAGTTTTTAGAGCCACGTGGTTTCGATTTGCTAACGAGATAATTGGATCAATAAGTGGGTTCTCCAAGAATAGCAGCTAACTCCAAAACTGAACCATTGGTAAGAGCCGGCTTAGAGGAAGGAATAGCCAGGGGAGGCACGCTTTCCGCCAAGGAACCGGCACAACACTGAAGAGAGCCATTTGCACTTTATGAATACAATTATCCTTTTCTTTTATCTTAATTGAAGAGCCAAACCTGCAATATTGTGGACTTTTCAAAATAAGTTTTAAGAGTTTCAAACTTTGGCTTGCAGATTTGGCTTTAGAAAGAGAATATCCTCACCTGTTACCACTAATGCCCATTAATTTACACAATAATACCATGGCAAAAATTGGTATGGGGGCCTTCATCATAGTAAATCAAGTTATGATGCACCCAAAATAGCTTGCAATAAGTAAGAAATAACATTAAGCCTTGTACGCTACTGCAGAATTGCATTGCAAGAAGGCTTATAGTTAATGACACAAAAGGCAGCAGCATCAGAAATTACTCTCCACCAAGCACTTTCAGAAAGGAAATTTTCATGTCCATTTTAACGATCATGACAAACTAAAAATTATTAGCATTACAACAAAATAATAAGGTACTATGAAAAACTAATCATTGTTCTTGAATGACTTGATAAACTAGTTAAGTGGTCTAGACATCAAACACAACACATATTAAATACTAGAGTCAACAAAAGTAAGTAAACCACAAACTTTAACATTTAGGTAACGGGGGGTTAATGTCTAGCGAGGAAGAAGCACCACTATCAAAAACAGATGCCGTTGCAATAGAGATAACATCGGAACACTCCATTAAATGATTTATATCGTATTCAGCCTTTGAGCAACTTTGGGGAACGTTCAAAGGGCTTTGTAATTTTTGAATTGCCTCCAACTCTATAGTGACTTCTTTCATTGTAGGTCGTTTCTTCCCATTTAAGTCTAAGCATTGCCTTGCCAAGTTAGCAACGGCCGATATCTCCTCTTTCTTGCCTTGCTTCATTACTTGAGAATCAAGAATGTCAAACAAATGGTTCTCCTCCATCGAGAGGATAAAATATGTGGCTAAACTTCTGCCATCTTCTGTCCTTGTTGACGATATTGGCTTTTGTCCCGTTAGAAGCTCAACAAGGACTACACCAAAGCTATAAACATCACTCTTATCTGTGAATTGGCTTGATTGAAAATACTCTGGATCCAAATACCCAAAGGTGCCCTTAACTTCAGTGGTAACATGAGTTTGATCAATGGTAACTGACCTTGAAGTTCCAAAATCTGCTACTTTTGCTCTGTACTTGTCATCTAAGAGTATGTTAGTAGACTTAATGTCCCGATGGTAAATGGGTATGGAAGCAGCTGAATGTAAGTAGGAAAGTGCTCCTGAAACCTCTAATGCAATCCTTAAACGCATATTCCAAGTCAAAGGAAACTCCTCATTTTGGTCATGGAGAAATTGGAAAAGGGTACCATTAGGGATGAATTCATAAACCAATAGAGGAACTTCAGTCTCCAAGCAACAACCCAAAAGCTTAACAATATTTCTGTGGTTAATCTGTGAAAGGATGACAACCTCATTAATGAATTGTCTGAGTTTTCCTTCATCAAGTAATTTGGATTTCTTCACTGCAACAATTAGCCCGTCTGTCAACATCCCTTTATAAACTGTGCCACTGCCCTCCCTGGCCAAGTAATCTATTCACATTGTAATGGTTCTGTGGCCTTCTCTAACTCCTTTGAGCTAAATATTTTGACTTTGTCAACATTGACTTCACTGAAGACAAGCTTGTTCTTGCAAGAACGCTTCCGTTTGAAGTACGAGTTTTCTCTTCTTTCTTTTCTTTAATACTTTGCGCAACCACCATGCACCGATGAGTAACAACAACACCACCCCCAGTCCCGCACCAATGCCTACATAACTCATCAAATAAGGAATGAGATAGAAGAGAAGCCAGAAATGATTAGATTTTTAACTTTAGCATCATCCGTTACTATAGCAAAAATGCTACTTCAAGAGGCATATGCTTATGATCTGGCCAAAAGGATAATTTTTACGATAAAATTCCGCTGCAAAATGTTGCATATTTCAATTAGCCAACTCCAATACGGCATTACAGAACTCATTCTGTGCACCGATTGGCTTCGATAGCTTTGATAGCCTTTTAGCAAGAGATGATGAATGAATATATATGAGGACCGATTGGCTTAAATCTATTTAAATTAAAGTCAGAGTTGTTGACATCATACTATAAAATGAATCAAAAACCAAGATGGAGCACTGTAAGAGAACAATAAATTAAAAATTACTGCACATTTTACATATTAAGAGAATAATAAATTAAAAGTTATTGCCTTTGATGAAGTGGTTGCTGTTATATTGCTTGGCATTTTAACAGATGCAACGCACTCCTCTTTCTGATCATGATTGTTTTGCTCTCTTAGTGCAGAAAGAAAGATAAGTTATAAGTGGGAGTGCAAATGGTAATATCTTTTAAAAGTCAAATTGTGAGGCGACTCTTCGTAAATTGTTGCCTATTATTTATGCTTTCTGCGTCCGTCTATCACTGAATCACCTTGAAGCAATCTCTCTGAATCAAACTTGTCCAGTTTGTTTAACTTGCTTCCAGATTTAAATCAATATGTTCCAGCCTTACCGAAGGCCTTGTCTTGCCATGGCAATTAGTGTCCTTAGTGCTAAGTGAACGATCAAAGATTCATTTCTTTCATTTTATAGAGTGCAAAGCAGCATACCTGAAACCACCATTTTAAGTCGAGATCTCTTGCTATCAGGAAAGACACAACCGTAGTTCCCATAAAAATCTAGACATTGCATTTGCGACCGACGGCAAATATTGTCAGGATTTGTGCATTCATCAGCATCTGACATAAAGATAGAGAAAATTCAGTATACATGTAACAGTGAGCGAAGGCTATTTTTGGTACACCGGGATAAAATGAAACAAAAATGGAATGCATTAAATTTGCATATGCTTGAATGTACCCATAAGACCTGGAATTCAGGTTTAGTAGGTGTGGTTGGCTGGACTGCTTGCGAATGCTTTCGGCAGGAAGCTTGCCGTCTATCAGACAATATCATAGCGAAGCTTTTTCGGGCCTTTCAGATATTTTGACCCAGGACAAGACTTTCAGAAGTAGCATATTTGTAGTGTCATTAATTGATATGTTCAAATGATAGATTTTTCCGTTTGAGTATCGTCCATATATATATTCAGGCCAACATTCCCCATGAACCATCTTTGCATGCTAAGAGTTGATTAAAGAGAAGCCAAAAGCATTTCAAGGATTTATACACCATATCCAACGTTTATTTGGCGTCCCCTTATAAGTTGTGTTCTAAGTACTTATAAATTCTAATAGTGAATAATTTCATGAGTAATATGTCATGTTCTTATTTTATAATTCACAATTCATGCAATACATTTAATGCACGGTAGTCAGTTTGTTCACTTTCTTCAAATTTTTTAATTATTACAATGTTTTTATATGTACTTCAAGATATAAAGTGTACATATGAAGATTAGGATAGGTGAAATATGTTCATGTTACTGAAAAAGAAAGTGAAACATTAAAATAAAAAACACTACTTATAGTTTACCCTAACCTAAGCATATACTGAACTTCTTTGATGCTGTTCGCTTTTCATGGTATGTGAATGTTTACTCGTTGATATATGTTTGATTCAACATGGATGCTTTCTTCCAGATAAAAAATCCAATAGACAGACAGGAGTAATAAAATAAAACTTTTAACCTCTTAAATGCATAATAATTGCTAAGGAATAATATTCCTAAATAACTAATGACTTTTCTTCCCACCAAGAACGTGCAGCAATGTTAGGGGCCTATTATCCTTTATATCCAACCGAAATAATAACAGCACGCTGTTCTCTTTTCACGTAATAGTTAGAATTGAATTCAGAAAGGGAAATAGAATAGCAAATTAGGCACCTGAATTGTAATGCAAATTGTGAAGATTGGCATTACCCAAACATAAGCGCAAAGGATGCAGTCGGCACGTAATTTTACGAATATTGGATATCAGCATGATAGCCAGTAATGGTAGCTAGCAAGGAAAAGCTTGAGCATGAGTACCTTGACAACCTTTGGGAAGATAGGGATTCCCTCGCAAGCCTTCTGCGCAATGACATTGTATCATTGCGCTCTGGTTGTCTGAACCGGTATAATTGAGACAATTGTATGTTTTTCGGGATCCATTACGTACCAAGAATCCATTCATCACAAGCAACTCAAAGGATCCATTCATCACAAGCGACGCAAAGGATCCATTCTTCACAAGCGACTCATAGATTTCATGATCTATCCCCCATTCCAGGGCCACAGGAACATAGTCCATTTCTCCCGTGTAGCAGCGGTTCTTGGAACTGCTATCGAACGATGATGGGTCGACTAAACAGGCGTACTTGCATCGCCCCCTCCCTTTGTTATCTTGATCCATGTCTTTCAAGGTTAGATTAGAAACATTGCGATTTGATGGTTTGTTACCATGATCTATGTCTTTCAAGGTTAGATTAAAAACCTTGAGATTTGATGGAATTGTGGTCTGGCAGCATTCGATGCCACTGCAAGTATTATCCGTGAAAGCTTTGCTTCTTTCTTCGCAAATGGATATGCACCCACCTACGGTTGACTCATTTTGGGTCATCAAGGCAAGGTTGTTACAACCCACTGCAATGAATTTATTGTTAAATGAGGAGAGAACGAAAGGGGTTCCATCCAAGTCGACAGATACGTTATGTTTTCCACGCTCACATGTATTTGCAATTGGAAATCTGACCTGAACAAGTGCTTCTTCGACTGAAATTGCCATCACCTCCAGATCAGTGCCCTTTATGAAAGGCTTGCGAGCACTGCTATAGACGCTGCGCTGGCAGACTATTCGGTAACTTTCTCCAGCGTAACAATCTGCATCCATTCCGAACGGATATGAAATGTTGATACCTCCGCATTGAGTGTTACAACCAGCAAGTCCTATAGACTGCGCTTCTCCAAGCAATGCATTCAATAACAGAATGTTCAGAAACACTAGCCATAAAGCTTCATTGTTTTCCTTGTTCTTGTTTTCCTGTCCTCTCCTTTCTCGCGGCTTTTTAGCAGACAGATGTATGCTACCACTCGACCTATACACGTAATAGAAATAGACCAATTTATTTCTATGTACCTTTCTAAGATTTCCCCCCCTTTTGCCTGCTTAAACCGAGTTCCCCCGCGTGAAATCTTGATGCTAATAATGGGGCCATACAAAGAAGTAGAAGATTTGTTTTCTTTCCTTCTCCTTTTTTTAATCTTTATGACCGGTGCAGCAAACCGTTCAACTAGTCTAGGAGCCAAGAATATTCTAGCAGACAAACTTGACCAAATCAACTACAATTAATACTTTGTATGATTTCCTCTCCTTTCCTACTGCTTCAGCTCGTAGAGAAAAGTATCCTCCCATTTAACAAACAGAAAAAAAAATAAAAATTATGACTAACTATAAAATGAATGTAAAAAAAATTGAAAAGTTATAAAATAAAAGAGAAAAAAATAAAAAAGAGCCAAACATTCATTATGACATGAAAGTAAGAAAATGATAAAAAAAAAAGTCAAATGTTCACTATAAAATGAAAGCAAAAGAAATACAAAGTTATAAAATAGAAACAAAAAAAGCTATACATTCATTATAAAATGAAAGCAAAAAAATAGAGAAAAGAAAAAATAACCAAACGTTGGGTATAAAATGAAAGTGAAAAAAAGGAAATAAAGTAAATAAAAAATAAAAAGTTATAAAATAGAAGTGAAAAATAAAAAAAAAAGAAGCAAAAAGAAAAAAAAAAAAAAGCTTCAAACCTTCATTATAAAAATGAAATAAAGAAAAGAGCAGAAACAAAGAGCCAAATGTTGGGTACAAAGTGAAAGCTAAAAATATATGCATATGAGGAGCCAACTCAAGGTCAATACCATGGAACCAGTGTGTAGTACAATACACCAACTAGATTTGCAAAAGAGCTTTTTTACATCAAGCTATTAACTCATGTCTTTTCTTCTTTTACATCAAGCTATTAACTCATTATTTTGTTCCAGCCACTTTTTTCTTTTTCTTTTTCCTTCTTCTTTTACTTCAAGCTATTAACTTTTTTTTTTTTTCCTTTCTTCTTTACATCAAGCTATTAACTTTTTTTTCCTAGTTGTTCATGATTTCTTTTTTCTATGGTCATGCATGACTTTTTTTCTTGAATGGAGGTTTTTCTTAATAGAAAGGAAGCCTTTTTTTTTTTTTTCTTCTTCTTTTTTTTATGAAAATTTTTTCTAATAGAAACCGGAAAGAAATCCTCTTTTTCTTTTTTTTTTTTCCCTCTTTTTTAATCAAGTTATTAACTCATGTCTTTTTTTGGGGTCGTCTATGACTTCTTTATTTTTTTTTTCCCAGTCATGCATGACTTTCTTTTTTTTTTTCATGAAGTTTTTTTTTTTTTTTTAATTAGAAAGGAAGCTTCTCCCTTTTTTTTTTTTTTCCAGTGGAGACTTTTTTTAAGTTGTAAAGGAAGAAATCCTCTTTTTTTTTCCTTTTTTTCCCTCTTTTTTTTAATATCTGTTATCCAACTCATGCCTTTTTTCTGGGTTGTCTATGACATCTTCTTTTTTTTTTTTTTTTTTTTCAACATTTACGACTTTTTTTTTTTCATGAAGTTTTTTTTTTTAATGGAAAGGAAGCTTCTTTTTTTTTTTTTTTGTTTCAGTGGAGATTTTTTTAAGTTGTAAATAGAAGCTAGCTCTTTCAACTTTTTTGTTTTTTTCGATGTGAAAAGATCTCAAGCTACTAATGTTTGTTTTTTTTCTTTTTCAGTGAAGATTTTTTTCAGTAGGAAAACAAGTTCAGCTTTTTTCTTTTACTATTCTCTTTTTTTTTATGGGGAAAGAGTAAGAATCATGATTTTTTTCTCACTTAGTGAACAAGAAGACATGGTAGGTCCTTAACAAAAATGTAACTAGTATTTTACTATTGCATATTTAAGACCATCGCTGGGTTAAACGATATGATTTAAAAATTTAGAATAATATAAATATTTCATTGAAACTTATAAATAATTTAATCTAATCATGATTCAAAATATAGTTTCCTTCCCTCTTAACACGGCATGTATATATGCATTAAACATCTTAAAATGTAATGAATTTTTTTCTTACCTAAAAACATTTCGTTTTTCAATTTACTTTTAGCATTTACATTTGGCGTAGTGGTATTGTTGCATTTTCCATAGCATTGATTCGTGTTTGATTCGCCAAATTCACATTCTTTTCCTTTTCTACCTCTTTTTCATTTTTAATTAACAATTTTAAATTCATTAATTTTATTTTAAAAATTTAAAATAATGTAATCTAATACACATATTTTATTTATTTAATTTTTTGTGCTTTCATCTTCCTTTCCTCTCAACGCCATGTGTATGCCTTAAGCAAATGTAATGGGATTTTTCTTACCCAAAATTTTCTTTTTTCAAAACTTTTTTAACATTTACATCTTTGTGCGGTGTTATTGTCGCATCTCCAAATGCATGTTCTTTTTCCCTTTTTTTTTTTTTTTCTTTCATTTTTGATGAATAGTTTCAAATCAATTAATTTTACTAGAAATTAAAAAAAATATAATCTAATATACACATTTTATTTATCTTATTTTTTATTTAAAAATAATAATTTTAAAATTTAAATAATAATATAAAATTAAAAAAAATATAAATCTATATTTTTAGTTATCTTTTTCTTCTTTTAAAACTTTTTATTTTGGATTATGTTTATATT
>JACVBY030000487.1:707574-876151 GCA_017589505.3 Metroxylon sagu
ATGAAGGATTTCAACACCTGAACAAAATATTCTGAATTTGAAGGCTTGACGTTATTTTACCAGCAGGCCTCACAGTAATGTTACTCATATGTTATTTTCTCACCCCATATAGCTAGTGGTGCCAAATATTACTGTGTCAGATTCAAAGATCCTTAAACCTCATCTCTGTGCCCAAATACATAAACAACATAGAATCTCCGTATATCATGGTAACACAAACGGTATGCGCTGAGAAACTGGGCTGCAATTTCAAAGCATTTGTCGTTATCAGCTGGTATATATTGCCTGTTTGGCACACAAAGTTCTTGGGACATGTTTAGCATGATCTCCTATGGTCAAATCTAAACCTCAGTTGTAACTATATTTCTACATCAGCAACTCAGACCATAAAAGCACCTCATGCTCCCAAACTGCAAATAAAAAAACTATCAGGTGCTAAAAAGCAGAGTGCAACGTGTTACTGCAACAGTTACAGAATCTGTGCTTACCAAACTCTCTCTCAAGAATTTTGAGACCTCTTTGGTATACGATAATAGCATCATCAAACTTCCCCAAAGATGTGAACATACTTCCCATATGTATTAGTATGGAATCCACTAGTGGGTTGTCGTCATGCAAAGCACCCACTATGTCATTCAACTGTAAATCACAAAAACACAGAAATATATCAACATTGCTTAAAAAATAAGAAATGCTATCAAATAAAGTATCTTCAGAATGGCTGAAATCTTCAGAATGAAAGTAACAAAATGATGTTTAAATGAATTAAACTGGTTTTGGATAGAGGGCTTTCTAGTTGTATAAATTGTAATATTTAGTGTGTTTTAGGATATATGAATAACTAATGCATCAATAGCTATCCTAGAAAACTTTTGAGCCTGACATATATGACAGTTTGACTTCTCTCCCTCTTAAACCATCAAGTATATGTATGTGTAGTTATAATGCGCATTACATACCCTACAAGTGTGAGTTGTTAATCTTCATGCATTTATACTTCTCAGTTTATTAACAATGAAATCCATCTCGAATTGCTTGTGAAGAAACTTTGAGCCATGTGTGATACATAGTCAATGAAATTACCATATTCAATAGATGCTCAACAAGCTTAAAGTTGCCTACACCCATGTATCCCAATGCTATAACATCCAGAATAGCAGCTTGCTCTATGCCTTTAGCACCATCATCAATCTGCTCATTGACTGCTTCATAATTTGCTTGAAGTAAGTCTATGGCATCCTCTGTATTCCCCATTTCAATCTGGGTTCTGACTTCAACAAAGAAATCCTGAATCTGTCTCTCAAAGTCCTCCATATCATCCATGTTAACATTTGATTTATCAAGCATCTTTGAACTGCCAACAAATAATTTGCAGAGTACTTATTAATCCCAAATGCAAAAGATATGTGACTAAAACAGTTGTATCACAAAGGACACATGAAAGAAATTAATTAAGCTACACAGATAAAACCTTAAATGATTGATTAAAAAAACTAGCTAGCTATAACATCTCCAAAATTAGAGAAACCCTTAAATGAACTCCTGACTCACCAAGAACTTCTTTTTGGGGCAAAGATCTTGTTTGAACAAGTAGCACTATAATTATTTAAGTCAAAATCCTCGGTCTACAAGTTAAATCAGAGGGGAGGAAGCCATCTCATTTGGCAGTCCCTTATTTTGTTTTAAAAATAAGAAAGCATATTACAAGAAATCAGGTAGCATGGTGTTTCTAACGCGAAAAGGCCACCGCAATTTATTTATGCATACGTGAGGAAGATGTAGGACAAATTCCGAAGTAGTTAAATTTCCGACCTCGGCAAATTCTCGGAACTACAAGAAAGATAATCCTCTTCGAGAGCATAGCGTAGCTTCAAGAACCCTTTCGTCGAAAAGCACAGCAATCCAGGCCTCGCAAAGATGTTGCAACCGAACTCCACTCTTCGTGGAAAAACTGCAACACTGTCACGATAATTTGCATAAGAGATCGGTATATCGTCGTCAAGTCGATGTTTCAACAAACAGGTTGTTAGCAATGTCAGGTATCCGGCTATTCGACAACGCCGCGGCCATGGAACATTTTGTTAGCGGACTCGATAGCTCTGAGAACCCTAGAAGAAAGAATTATCAAAGCGTACCTCCGTAGAGCGAGTGGAGGGGAGGGGAGATGTAGGAGAGAAGCGGCCATCGCATTTGGCACCAGCTCGCGTCCCGTGTCGGGGTTCCCTTCGCGGGTGCACGGAGGATATCTGGTGCTCGCTAATCCAGCCCGCGTTAATTGTGAGGGATATTATTAATAACTCCAGGGATTTGAGCTACTGGGCCGGCCCGGCCCGTTTGCTTGATAGCTCTACCCTGGTGCCTCAGAGATAGTAGTTGTCTCTCTCTCTCTCTCTCTCTCTCTCTCTCTCTCTCTACTAGTTTGGCACCTTCCCTTCTCTCCGACACTCTCTCCGTACTTCTTTTGAGAGTGCCAACAAATTAGAATGATGAAATGCCATGTGTTTGGGAAACGTGTCCAAAGGTTTGAGTCCAAAACCTGCTCCCCATGGAGGAAGAGTGCAACTGCTAGGATATAATCTAGTTTGCAAGCTAGTAAATCAGGTAACGCTATCAATAATAAACATCAACAGAGGCTATCCAATGGCGAATAGTTGAGGTATACACCGAATTGGAAATTAAAAAAATTTAGTTGTGGGGATGCGCGCAATGCATGATGGAGTTTGGGATTTGTATGTTTAATTAGATGGCCACATTTTACGTTAAAGAAACATGAAATATTGTTGAACAATGTTGACCGTGTACCTTAACTTCTAATTAAAGAGGATCCAAAATTTAATTATTTGTTGAGAGCTCACGTACGAACCAATAATTTTGCTAGTGAACTGAAATCACATAATTCAAAAATTCAAGTGAAAGAATAATAAGTGCACTCGAGTTATAAGTACGTAACATATTTATTTTTTTATTTAATATAAAACTATATTTTGGGTATTATAGAGCTATAGGTTTCCTCTCCGATTTGAAGTGCACATTCCTCTCTTCTTTTACGGTGTCATAATCATGAGTCTGAATCCTCTCCAACGCGGACTTGGACTCATCACAAACCTGTGAATTTTTGCCATGGATGGTTGCTAATGGCTCATTGCTGTTAGCTCATCGTCATTATATTTGATTTCAGACAAGCACATAATAATAAGGCCACGTGTTTGAAGAAGAGTTTTAGCCAACGACTTTTTTATACCGACAATATTCATCATTTATTATAAAAATGTTTACCACCCTTATTTTTTCGATGGCAGATAGAGACAGACAACATCATTTATCATCGCATCCATCTGATATTGATCAGGTTTGGATTAGGTCCAGCTTGGTTGGATCAAAGAGTCCCAAGGGAACAAAACCTCTTGCCAGGGGCTTTCGATGATCAGTTGGTTCCAAAATGAAGAACATAAAATTTTCTTGACGAAAAATAGGGAACATACTCCAAATTTTGCAAGACTTCGGGATACCAAGTCTAGCATGATACTTGCCATTAACACTGAGGAAAAGGAAACATCCCTAATCCCTTCGGTACGGTTTATATCTCATGAGAGAGATGAGGAGTCCTCATCACATCTCACGTATCTCATTTTTGTAGCCATTAGAAGGTCCATTGCTGATCTTGTTCGTCTCTGATCCCTTCGCCACCACCACCTCGGCCAATCCGAGCTCGGCCGCCTTCTTCTTCGCCTCTAGTTGTTCCTTAGTCGACTTGTGGTATACAACATGCAGTACCAGCTGTGCCACTGCAAACATTACTCCGAGGGAGTTTGGAATCTACAATGAACACAAGAGATCACATATCATTTCATTGGTCCAAGATGTGATAGTTTAGCCAGCAAGACCACATGCTTGTAGTAGGTTGCTGGCTTAGAATGCATGACAAGTGGTCTCATGCTTAGTTTTGGACATCATACCCTGGGGTGCTGTTGTTGTTTCCCATCAAACCAATTGAGATAGCTGTTCTTCAACAACTAGGCCACCTAACTTGTTAGAAAACTCATTCAACTTAAGAGGTTAATAGTAAGAGGTGCAACCGAGCTAGGTTAACCTCAACGTAGTTAACTTACAACCAGATTAATCTGTCTCAAAACCTAAACTAAGTCGCTCTCTAACAAGGCAATGACTGTTCCCTCTGGTGGATACACGGGCCTGACTGAAACTAGACAAAATCAATGCACATTGACTCTGGCCTGAATGCTGCATCAAGACAAACTCATGCCAGGCAAGACCCAGCATGACCCGTTTCAACTCCATTAATGAGACCTTAGCCGTAGCATTTAAGCTCGCTGACACGTAGGCCGCCCCAACTCCGTCGTGGAAGATTGGACCATGAGAGAGAGAGAGAGAGAGAGAGAGAGAGAGAGAGAGAGAGTCTTACAATGATGTATGGGTCGAAACGGATGAGAGCATAGGCAGTCCAGCAAGAGCCGTTGAAGAAAGAGGCTAGAGAGAGAAAGAGAGGCATGAATTCCACGCTCCTCGTCTGGATCACCATTTTCTGCCAAGCAAAATGGCAAGCCATGTAAATGCACATAAATACATCGTCATCCACCCATAGCAACTCGCTACGTTCCAAAATCTTGCATGTATGCCAACTCATACCAGCTTTCCACACATGCCCATGGACACGTAGCATGCATGGAGACAAGTTGCCCGTGATGCAAGAATGGAAGCCATCATACTAGACTGGCATGTCATGCTAAATGACATGCTAGCATGACATGCTCATATTTTCATCACACAAAAACATAGGATAACATCATAATGGTCATGGTGATGGTGGTGACGAGCATCATAATAACAGATCTGGTCTGAGGCACATACCATGACGGAGAGGGGAGAAGCATACATCATGGCACAGAGGAAGACACAGATGACGCCGACGATCAAGGAGCGGCGCTCATACGTGTGGGCAAGCGTGAGAACGAGAAGGGCGACGACGCCGACGAAGGCGATCTCGCCGAGCAGCACCGCGAGCACCTTGCATCTCTTGTTCTTCTGGGAGTAGAGTAGGAAGAGGAGCACAAAGGAGAGCTCTATGATGACTCCTGACCCATTAATGGTGACGACCAGGATGCTATGGGGGTGCACCATGGGCAGCCCATACACCACCCACATCATGCAGTTGAGGAGGGTGGCCAAGTATGGGAATGGTGAGAACTCCTCCACTGACCCCTTCTTCCATATCCTCACGAAAGTTGGCCTGTGATCCAAAGAGAGAAATCCAAGTCAGTCTCGCACTAAAAAAACGCCTCTCACTCGTATTGAAGACTAATTGAAGAGCCATGCTTACACTGGAGACAAGAACAACCCTAGTGCAATGACATTCCCTGCAGCAACAACACATAAAAAGGAAAGAAAAAAAGAAAGAAACTATCACTTCCAAACTCTTGAGAAAGCAACATAGAGTTTATGCACCGCGGCAAGGAACAAACAGCATCAGTAGATGAAATCTAAAATGAATGGAAAATAGATTTCGTTTTCCCATTTTAGAGGGCAAGGCATCATGGCACTCATCATTTGTACACATTTGAAGCTCTCACCGTGGTGGAGATTAGAGATAGGAAGCGAAGCAGGAAACCTTAAGAATTAACATCATCTCTAGTTAAACAGGAGAAGAAATAGGCTACTGCTGTATGAGAAATCGTCAACTCGACCCACCTAGGATTCCGACCGCGGTCCGGATGGTTTCGGAGGAGACCATGGCTGCCCAAAAGCTCAGCTGAGTCGAAAAAACTAGACAGAGTTATCGCCAGACTGCGCGGAGAGGAGATAACTTTAGGGAAAGGGGTGGGGTTGCTTAAATAGAGGATGTGGCCTGGCTTACGTCATTTTATCCAACTTCCTCTACCGTGTTCTCTAGCTAGTTATTATGGCGTATGTCATAATTGGCTGGATATAGATAGAATTGAACGCTTGGAGGGTTGGTGGTGTTAAAAATAAATAAAAAAATAAAAGAGAGAGAGAGAGAGAGAGAGAGGAAGAGGATGAGGACAGTGGCACTTTCTTCAAGAAGTTCAAAACCCTAGTGCCGACCACGCATTCCATGTTTCAGCCCGTGATTGCTCCCACGCTGCGCTTATTTCGAACCATTAACCGACTCGGCCCGATGCGGCCGAGCCGTAACAGCGATGGTACAAGAAAGCGGCCTGCCGCCTGCGCACTCTTTCTGAGTACTTATCCATTGCTATTTCTCCCATTTCCGTATAAGAAAAACTAAAGAAAGGGAGGGGTTGCATGCTTACATGAGAAAGAGCGGCCAATTATCGATACGTGTCCACTAAAACTGGGGAAAAAGATCAGACACTTGGCCAACCTAAAATTCAAGAGCCACGTGGGGATCAGAGGGGATACCAGTATTTATCCTCTATTCAAAATTTATTTGATGAAAATTAGCGCATTTATTGTGAGGGTAATGTTAAGGCAGAAGTCTTTAATGGTGGTGCAGTTCTCTGTGGACCCGACATGTCATTAGGTTTGGATGCAGGGCAAAGAGACGCGCTGCATCGCATCATCTTTTGGGGGTACGTGCATTTTGGCTCATCCGTTCTCCTTGGGATGGGATCATGAGGGGATAGCATAGGATTCAAAAAAAAACAAGGATTTCTCCTTGAAGTCAACTAAGTTACGTTGGAAACCAACCACCAGCTCTGCTGATGTGTGAGGGCCCAAGCAAGGCACCGTGGGAAGAAGTGGGAAGCCCAGTGACCATCGGACTTTCTTGACAGTCCAGTGAAGAATTTCCTCAAAAAAAAAAAAAAAAAAAAAAAATGGAGGACGGTGCAGTCAAGCAAACAACAACAATTGTACAAGAAAATAATAAACTACTCGTCATGCTTCTCTGCTTTGCAACCGGCTTTTCGTGGAATCATGAAAGATTGATGCCTTTTTTTTTTTTTTTTTTAAAGGAATCAGTGGACAGAACTTCTCTATGGGTAAATTTTATTAAAATCATCAAAATTAAAAAAAAAAAAGAAGGGAAATAAGGTTCTTAAATTCCTCTCTGATGCCTTATGAAAGATAAAACCAACTGATTCTAAATTTTTCTTACTGCCGCTAGTGGTGCTTTCTTTTTTTTTCTCTATACGCTAGAGCTTCAAAATACTGAAAGGTAATCTGTCCCAATGCATTGGCTGGAGCTTCAGAAGTAAAAATTCTACATCATCTCAATGGACAAGGCTTAACCAAGAGTAGTTGGATCATTTCATTGCGTGGTCCATTTTTGGTGTCATTCTAACACAAGACACTAAAGACTAATTAATTTTTGCTTGAGATAAAGATAAATTTTTAATGGAGTTTGTAGAGTTATGAGGTGATCCTGCTAAAATTTGTTTCTTGGGTTTCTGATCTGAAGAAAAGTTTTCAAAAATTTGAAATGATTATTTTTTAAGACTCTAATAAGAGGGGAAAAAAAAAAAAAAAGTCATATGAAATATGGATAAATATCAAGTTTGAATTAGTTGGGATGCACTTGGGATGCGCTCCAAGGAGCCTACGATCTTTGCTTGCTGAACAAGATAATGCGACTACTAGCACGAGCTTCAGTGGTCCCAATTCTTTGCAAAGGCAATAATCATAGAAACGTTTATTAGCAGAATATTTCAATCATCACATTATATATATATTAAAATATAATCGTTGGACAAAATCTAATGGTCATGATATTTGCATAAATCACTTCAGCAAATCTTATAAACATTGTTGAATCTATCACAGGAAAAGCTTAAAGATCTGTATTTTTTTTTTTTTTTTTTTGCTCGTTTGTTTGTTTGGAAAGATCCATTAGTGTGATCCATCAATTTATCATGCGGAAGCGTATGATCAGGAGAGCGCGCGAGGCACGGAAAATGATGCCTGACCTGATGACCGCATAGCCTTTCCAGAAGGAATTCCCAGACGATACCTGTCCCTCAGATTCTAGAAGGAAACCTTTTTCGTTGCGGCCCCCGAATAAAAAAAACCGAGGTACCACCCATGATCCGTTAACGGCCTCCCTTTTTAGCCCATCGGTTTTTGGTGGATAGAGACCGGAGAGCCTGCAAGCAATCTTTCGTGGAAATTTTCGGTCTCGTCTCTCATCTTCTGTTGCTGACCATCGCTATGCATCGCATTCTCATTTATTTTCCACATCATTTGTTGGTGGACGCCGCTCTTGGTGTGGCTTCTTCATTTCACCTATGTGCCCATATGGATCTCTTTTTTGTAAACGGTGCGGCGCTCTACGCCTATGGTCAAACTGAAGTTGTTGCCACAAACAGAAACTTGGACCTTAGAAAACAATGGCGGAAATTTTTTTTTTTTTAAAAAAAAAAAAAAAAAAATTTGACCCGAGATACAGCAGGAACCATCGTCCGATAGCCATCCATTTTAAGCGAGACCGGTCCACCTACGACTCTGCTCCCCGAGACCCCAAACCAAACTTTTCGGTGGCCACCATTAAGAACGGCTCTTTCTCATTGAGCTCCAAACATATGGTGTAGAGGAAGCCACAAAATAAATAAATAAATAAGTAATTGCAAAATATCCGTTAAAAGATAAACTCCAAAGTTGCATGAAGAAACTATTGCTAATTGTGATCAATAATAAATATATTGAATGGATGCCGGATCTACGGCAAGTCGAATTTATTAAAGCTAAAGCCAATTTAGATGTGATAAGGCATCCAAGAATGCTGTCTGATGAATGCAACACCGAGTCATCAAAATATCAGTCAATACAATAAAAATATATTATCAAGTGCCTAAAACTCCATTGTTAGATAGTATAAAAGGAAATAAATAGTCTGCCAATATCTAATATCACCCAATATGTTCAGATAAATCTTTTTATCGGCATTGACGATAGAAGATAATGTTAACATCATATCAGGTGGTGCCGCAGCAGTACATATCAGCATCTTGCCAGAAAACTCAGGCTGAGATGAAAATCAATTCATGGGTGTAACTAGTATAGCCAATTCAAATATCCTTAGCACCCACATGTTCATGTAGCCTCTCACATGTCAAAGGGGTTAACAGCCCAAAACATTTGTAATTACACTCCCTTCCAGCTGATTTAACATACCTAGAGAATCATCAAGGCCTTCCAATCATATAGGTGAGGCAGCAGCTTAAAATCTCACCATGAAGTCAACAGTGCAGGAAAAATCATCATTTAAAACTCAATTGAACAAAGTGCTTTTTGCTCACTCTAACATGGAATATAGATCAGGTTGGAAAAGCAAATGTACATCGAGTTACTCCCCATGATGATCCATGATTAGAAGCAACTTATCAGTTAAAGATCTGATACATGGATGGGGCATGATGACACAGAGAAAAATATATCTCCCCACACAGGATTCAGAAACACTTGATCCAGTGGAGGTTAAGAGATCCAATCTGCTGCCAGCATAGATTATTGCATGAAACACCATGCAATCATGTGTCATTTTCCACTGATGCACCCAGCCTCAGAGAGAACTGATGGTTTATATGTGCAGCACCCTCTTTATTTCTGAGCACCTTTTTGTTGCACATCAATGCATGAAATGAGTAACATCTATTGGTTCATTTCAGATTCTTATGAAAAACCATTCTCTGCAGTCAGTTGGGTGCAATTGTTGTTTGGCGTTGATTTGGCCTTGAGAAAACAAAGGACCCACATCGATTTCGGGCAGCCAGCCCCTCATGAATTCAAGGACACAATCTGATAAAAACAAAGAAAAAAAGTAGATTGTTTATAAATTTACAAAATCAAATAATAAAGAAATAATTATGAGACAAATGCTTGTAAGTATCAGAAAGGCAGCACCGATGCAGTAAGCACCTTAATGAGCATATGTAAGTATATATGTCATGATTTATTTATGCATTGCCATGAAATTTATAAATTATTAAGCCGTTCAGGAATAGTTTAAGCATTTAAAAATATTTAGAATAATTTGAGAAGTTTCCAACTGTCGTGAGAAAATTGTAATCATGATTGCCACCGAAATAACTGGACTTTTCCCTCTTGGTGGGATTTTTTCTCCATATTCCTGTTAACATACAACTATACAACTAAGATTTTCAATAAAACAAGATAGAGAATTTCAGAAAAATGCAGAAAATTCATCCATAGTTTGAATATATTTGATACATTAAAAAAACTATCATGTGTCAGTATGTATATAGGACAAGAAAGGAAATTAAAAAATGACTATACACATGTCAGATGCAGACAAAAGGAATGGTGATGCAAAACTGATAATATCTCAATCAAATTCTTAAGGAATAATTGCCAAATAATTAATGATTTATCATGGCATTCATCATTTACAAAATAATTTATCATGTCCATAAAAGTATGTGAAAAATTCAAGGATTTCTCAAAATAATACTGTGAACATCATAATTGCCGTCACCATCACAGATGAGGAACCTCCTCCAAGTCTGGGCTTTTAATCAGATAGAGTACATAATAGAAGCATCACTAATACATGTACTGCATATATTTAAGAAGAATATTTCCTTGTGTTCAATCTTAAGATGATTGCCGTACATGGAGACTGTCTATGGATCAAGTCACCTTATAGAGGCAATAAGAAACTAAACTAGCAGATCAACTTTTGTGCTTGGCACGATGATGTAGAGGCAACTGACATATTTTAACACTCATTTGAATGTCGACATTTGGATCTCGACATAAAGCATGTAATCGATGTCCCAAGCGATGTCTACTAAGAAGAATGCCTTGGAGAATGCATTGCTAATAGGTGTATGCATAATATTTAAGGAGAATACTTTCTTGTATTTGATCTTGTGAAGATGATTGCTGAGCATGGAGAATGTCTACAGATCAATTAACCTCATAGAGGTATAAGAAACTAAACTAGCAGGTCCACTTTTGCATTTAGTATTATGACGTAAAGGTTACTTATATGATGACTAGAGATGGCAATGGGGTGAAGTAGGTATAGGGAAAGGTACATCCAAACTCGTACTCATCAAAAAAGTTTATAGCCATACCTGCTATGAGTATAAAATTTTGTACCCATAGTCTCGTATCTACAAATATTATGTAATATCCATAACCACCTTATGACCTGCACCTGCTATGTATCTGCCACCTGTTCTGAACTTTGTTTCATTCGTTCATACTTTTTTTCAATTTTTTTCCTTCAAATTTTAATTTCAGACCCACGCCTAAAACAATTATAGGCTACTTCCTTTTTTTTCCTTTAATTTCAAGCTAGACAAATAGATCAAGCCCCAAAAAATTATGATCTATAGCTATCTATAAAATTTTTCATTGAAAATTTATAACTATGTTAATAAATAAAAGTAATTAACTAAATTTACTAATGGGTATAAGACAGGACGGAGATATCTTTATGTTTATACCCGTTCCATACCCATAATGGGTATTAGCATATGTCCCCATATCCATATCCATTTTTTGACCTCTATACACGCCCCAAATGAAGCGAAAACAGATGGGTACCCAAGGGTTCAAAGGAAATTGCCATCTCTGATGATGATTTGAGCGATGCTTAATAATGAATGACCTGAGCAATGTCTACAAAACTTGATATGGAATGGTAGAGTGGTGTGCGTCCATTTAGATTTGATGCATGTACCTGATGAAAGTCTCTTGAATGTCACAAACACCTGATTTGGCTTCCATCACAAGCATGTGGCTACCAGCTTTTCATCACACCTAATTTGGTAAAGGCCAAGACAGGTTGGTTACATCTTTTTCATTCTTAGGGAGCATGCTACTTCATCTGTCCCTGAAGGGAAAAGATGTCAAAGTATATGCTCCCAACTAGCAAGGGTAAAGGGCAAGGAAGAAGGAAGACCACATACGAAAAGATTACCAATGAAGAATGGCAGGAGTATGTTTATGATTGTTGAGATCACGAATTCTATTTCATGTGCAAAAATGTATCCAGAAAGTTTGTTTCAAGTGAATATCTACAATAAAATTAATTTTCACAAAGAGCTTACCATGCAGATCTTCGGAGCCATTCGACAAGATGGTTGCTAACATGAACTGCGAGTATTAAAATGGGCAAAAGGAGCAATTTTGGATGAAAATCAAAGAAAACTGACAAGATGAAATGCAATTAAGACTCTGACAAGTGCAAGTGCAAAACAATGTGGTTGTACTTCAGCAGACACCAGGATAAATGAACTGGAATCATGGGGATTGTACCTAAGAAGGCAAGGTGATGCAAATGGTGAAGAATGCAGCTGGTACCTGAAGCCAAAAAGGGAAGGAAACCAGAAATTGGTGGGTGATGCACTCTCAAGCGAAAAGTTAGAGAGGAAGAAACAGAAAAGATAGCAAAGGTCAACACAAGAGGCCTCCACAAAAAGATTTTGGTTTCAAGCTCCCCTTTGAATAGCAGATTAACTGGAAAAATACCTCACATATACATATGTCTTTCGGGTGTCCTCCATTGTCATCACTATAGCCAACTGATCTCCATTTTGAAGTCAACTCAGGCATGCCATTCGTCCTACATAAGAACACATCTTCCATCATACTTGCTTTGTGCTATTCTCCCTTTTGAGTCTCTCCTTCTCATTTCAAGTTCTCCACTTAGTATTGAAGCCCATTCCCCACCTCATTATGGCGGTGTACTCAACTTCTCATTTCAAGACCAGATCTTCTTAATCAGACATCTAGCTCTTTACGTTCCAAGAGGTACCCTCTTACAGTTCCTTCCATTTCTGCCTTCACTAAAGAACTTTTAGAAGAGCACTTTCACAGAAGTGCTTCAGTAAGTAGATCTTCAGAGACTTTATGTTTGGTAATCATGTGTCAAATTATTATTTTTGCAAGTCACACAGGTAGGGTATAGGTGAAGATGTTTTCATTTGGGTTTTCTTATATTCAGTCTCTACATGAAATGGACCACTGAAGAACCATAAAGCTAGGGTTAGTGTCAGGGCTATTGGCAGGACATGGGAGGCATTTAGATAGCACTGCTATTAGACTTGGGAATAAAGCTATTAGATAATCATGCTTGTGATGGAAGAACCATAAAGCTAGGGTGCAATAGCCCTGCCAATGCCTTGGGAATAAAGCTAGGGTTCAACAATAGTAAAAATCTATAAAGGCCGGACATGGAAGTCCTAGCAATCAAATCTATTTGAGAATAAAGTTCATAGCAACAGACAGGGGTTGCAATAGGTCAGATCAAGTGCAGACCAAGTTGGCCCAAGTCAAGTGTCCTTGACCCATAATCATATTAACTGCCCCATGCCTGCAAATGAGTCAACCTCCTTAACTTGATGTGATATTCTTATGGAATGTGCACCCATGTATCTATGCATGTGCATTTGTGCTTGTACTCATGCATGTGCAGGTAAAAAAGAGGCAAGAAACTCAAGTTCTATGATACGTGGAATTTATATGAGTGAATAAACATATATGTGTTTCAAGGCATAATGCTAACCACCAGATAGCTTAGAATGGACATGGTGCAAGCCAAGATCACAGCAAATAAGAAGCGACAAGATAGATGGAGAGAACAAAGGAGGGTATAGGAGAGGCAGGAACAGCTATGGTTAGGTTAGGTTAGTGTCAGGGCTATTGGCAGGTAGGCAGGCAGGCAGGCATTTATATTTGTTCTATAAAAAGGTGCCTTTTTGAATCTAGGCCAGGGTTAGGTCAAGCTGAGAGCGACCAATCAGATATAATACTAATTTAAAACAGTAAACATAAGTTGGAGATCACAAGGCTCAATTCCACTGGCCCATCTCCAATCTGATAGGCTTCTAACAGAGGCCCATCCAATTATCAGTCTTACCACACATTTATTAGCTACAGTATGCAAATTACATAATTTTTACCACGGAAAATGCTTATCGTGTTCAAGCAACAACTTCAGCAACTTGTTAAGATGGACCATTTATCCCTTTACTTTCTCACTCAAAAACAGTATAATAATTTCTTTCCCTGACACACTCCTCCAATTTGATTTCCTAATGTAGGACTCCTTTTACTTAACTTCATCTTAAATTTCAATCAGTATGATAAGTGGTGAGTTGTTACCTGCAATAACCTACCATTAGAAGCTCATTGGAACCTTCAGTATCTAACCATCTATGAGACATATTGCCTACATATTGCACATTGTTGGCCAATGTGGTGCAACCCGCTTATCAGTACTTGGGAACCTTTGCTATTCTAAGTCCAAATGGGGGTGCATCTAAGTTTGTTAAAAGCACAAGGCACCCTTAAGAGAACAAGAACCCCGAATTACCCAATGTACTAGGCACCAAAAAGGTACATCTAAAGAAAGCAAGGCACTAATTTATGAAAAGTTAAATAATGCATTAGAAATAAATATTATTTGTATCTAAAACAATAAAAGCATCATAAGATTAATTGTTCATGTTTCAACATCCTAAAACATAACATCTTTCAAAACATCATAAAGAAATACCACTTTCCATAACATGTTTTTAGATGAAAGTCAGCAAACATAAATAATTGGTCATCTTAAAATAGCTTCAAGGTTCAAGGCACAAGCACATAACAACAAAATAACACTTCCAAAAATATGCTTCATGTCTCTAAACAACACATAGTACAAACAAGTAAGCTATTGAACATCCTAGAGTGACCCTGAATCAACATCAAAATAAACCTGACAGAGCTCTAAAAGAATGGGCGAAACAGGATGGTAAGAATAGTGCTGGACATTGGAAAGGTGCTCGCTTGAGCACCTCTTGCATTGTCCCAGACAATCATCAAGGCATCACCTTAGTAAAATTACCATGCCTAAGTATTGTAGAGACATTATGGCTTCCACACCTTGCTCAAGTGCCTAGGCAAGCACCTAGAGTGCCTTTGATAGCAACTGGTTTACCATTTCTTCATTCTACCTCCTCATTTCAAACATGAAATTCTTTTGATGTTGAATGCTTCAAGTAATGTTACAAATCATCATTTGCTCAGTGATCACTGCTGAGCATTGGTATCATCACTGTCCCTACTACTAAGGTTATTTTGCTTCAACTGTGGCTTCATGTGAAATTGAGGTGCTTGTTGCCACACTGAACTCACTGCAGTAACCAGAATTTTGTCCAAATTGCCAACAATCCATTCTTTCTCACTTATTTAACCACCATCACAAACATGATTAATTTCTTTACTTTATGCATTTTTTAAGGTTACAGATTTGAGAAATATCAAATCCCACACTCAACTTCTTACCTTCCCACACTCAACTTCTTACCTAGCAAACTTCCAGACTACCCAACATGAGTTCCAGAGAGATGTTCATACATATGTTTTATCAGTTCCTATTGGTTTGAACACTGTATCCTCCCCACATTGGTGACCAATCTATTACATTCTACTGAATATTAGGCTAACAACCTTACGAATGGAAATTGAAATTCATCCAACCTATTTTCTCAAAAGATTAACCATAAACAGCCATACTTGTCAAGTGCTAGCCAGTCAACTCCATATTCAAGATATATTTCTAGCTCAGCACCATTCTTTAGTGCAACCAAAATTAGCCTTCATAGAAAGAAGAAAACATTATAAACTAGAACTTCCTTTTTTAAAAAAATATGACCTAGGAGAATCACATAATAACAGCAATCCATCAAAACAATTAACCTACTCTTGGAACAGAGAACCTGAGTCCACAAATTGATTGATCACAAAAGTAGTGTTTCATTTCACTTGCCCAACAAAATATTAATAATGAAAATAAGAAAGTAGTTCCAGTTAGATATTGACTTGAGTTCTTTGCCTGCTACTTCATGGAAGAGCTTTCAAAGAATTGCAGATTACCCTTTGAACACAAGCCAAGAATGTGACTCCATCATAGCTACAAATAGAATTTCCATTAAAGGTTGCTTTGGTTAGTTTAGCAAAGTCATAAATCCAACAATTATAGAAGTAGTATTAACTACCCTAAAGGATAAATCATAATCCACATCAGTGTGGCCACGGCAGTGAAATGAGCCCAAGCTTCAAGATACTTCACAAAGAACAGCTGCAATTATGGTTATCTTGTAAAGGAACCTAATTGTCAGAAATCTAACCTGATTGCAAGCATAAAAAGGCAGGGAATATGCAAACAACTATGGCCGTGTTCAGTTTTCAAGAACATTTTCTATTTTTATTTTCTAAAAATAATTTTTATTTTCTGCTTTCTGGTATCTAAAAGATGTATTTGGTAAGTGAAAATAAAATTATTTTATGTTATAAATGATGTCTTTTAAAAGTATATATGAAAAAAGTTAAAGGAAAAATTGTTCACTTTCACGTTTTCGAGTTCTCTATAGCCTTTATTTTTTATTCTCTTTTTTATTTTGATAGAAAAGAGTGAAAACATCTTTAAACTGTTTTCAGTTTTCTGCTACTTTAGAGTTGTGTTTTCTAAAAAACTTTTTTCATTTTTAACTACCAAATGTGTTTTCATAAGTGTGTTCTGTTTTCTATGAAAATGATAATGGAAAATAGGACTGTTCTCAAAAAACTAAACGCATCCTTATTTTTTTTTAAAGAAATCATAAATCTGCTGAAGCATAGATACATGTGTAAACTTGCATGCCCTGCATTTAAAAGCAGCCAGAGAAACCAATCTTCAGTCTCTAAATCATGGTAAAGCCCCACATACCTTTATACAAGTCCTGGCAAGCATTTCATTTTTCATGTTTTCGAGTTCTCTATAGCCTTTATTTTTTATTCTCTTTTTTATTTTGATAGAAAAGAGTGAAAACATCTTTAAACTGTTTTCAGTTTTCTGCTACTTTAGAGTTGTGTTTTCTAAAAAACTTTTTTCATTTTTAACTACCAAATGTGTTTTCATAAGTGTGTTCTGTTTTCTATGAAAATGATAATGGAAAATAGGACTGTTCTCAAAAAACTAAACGCATCCTTATTTTTTTTTAAAGAAATCATAAATCTGCTGAAGCATAGATACATGTGTAAACTTGCATGCCCTGCATTTAAAAGCAGCCAGAGAAACCAATCTTCAGTCTCTAAATCATGGTAAAGCCCCACATACCTTTATACAAGTCCTGGCAAGCATTTCATTTTTCATTTTGGTAAATGGTCCAGAAGACAAGTGAGAAGCACCCAAAAAAAATGGTATTCTTGCTCTTCAGGGAGCGAGCTTCAGCATGGGAGTACTTTGGATTAGCTGGAAGGAATGTCATCTTGTGCTGCTTTTTGAAAATAAAAATAAAAGGTTAAATTCATGATGGTAGTAAATAAGTTTGAAAAGCATGATCATCGGAGGAGCTGTCAAGTTATAGAGATGAAATAACTGCAAGGAAGCATCACATGACATGCGCACGCACATAGAGAGAGACAGAGAGAGAGAGAGAGAGAGAGAGAGAGAGAGAGAGAGAGAGAGCTTACTACTTAGTATAAATCCCTGAAGGAGGCTCTGGGCTCTCTCAGCCTGCTCTGGACTTCCTGATATTTGAACAACCTTTTCGGCCAATTCAGATCTATCTTCAATAAGGGTGACACTCGCTCCAGACATCTGTATCAATTGGATGATATGCCAGAGAAGAATTTAAGGGCCACATCATCTCATTCTACTTTTCGGTAAGAAAACACTATCAACACTAATATCACCTCGCTGATCTGAGCAAGCTTGCTTCCTGATCTCAATATTAGGCTCGGAACTGCATAACTGGGTATCATAACTTCCAGTGTGCTTCTGGTGACCAGTGGTACATTGAGTCTAATGCAAAATAAAAATATGAGCAAACATCAAAACAAATCAAATCTCAAAATGTAAACAAACAAATTATGCTATGGTTACCTTTTCCCACCACTCTGCCTCCCTTCATCATTAACATTGCTCTCCACCTGCTCAAATGATCCACTTGCACATCCTCCAGTGTCCTAGCATGAAAACTTGAACATTTATTTAGAATGATTGATAAGCATTTAATAACAGAGCAACAGAAAGAACCACTGTCTAGTACTCCAGGCCTACAAACTCAGGAGTGAAAAATTGAAGAGCACTCTTCCTTACCACAATATCTATTTTGGAATTTGGAGCACAAAGGAAACAACCCATTACTTATTGATGTGTTTCCACACATCATCTATGAAACCATCAGATTTCAATACAAAGTCTTGTATTAGAGAAAAAATGTACATCAGTGTAAATCATAGGGAATAATTGATACAACTAGAACATATGCGCTACAAGTAGGGTTTCAGGACAGAATAGAAAAATAATCCTTGGCAGTAGGAAGTTTTTGTAAGAAATTCAATAAGGCTAAGAAAGAGCGTAAATGGTCATGCAGGGCATAGTAGATTACATGAAACGAAACATGGTGGACAAAAGTGTCAAGGGAAAATGCAATGGAAGCTCAACATTTGAGTTTGCAAGTTAGGCAAAGCAGCATCAATGTTGGACCATCCTAGCATAAAGTAAAATTAGTTGCAAACTAGGCAGTATTATTAGGTAGAATCAATCAGTGTTTCTTTTCATTGTTTCTCATATTTCATATTTGCAACTGACTGAGCAGGATTGTTGGACTACAAGGAGTTTTAGTGGGTTTTAGAGGTAAAACAATAAAGCAGTCTTCCAGAATTGCAAACAAATATTTGCATTAGGAAATATCTCTTACAACTAAGAAGTTTAGTTCACAACCATCTAATCAGACTAACTGATCCATTATTTGCGATTATGAACAAGAAAAGTCTGCACAAAGAGAAGGTTAAACAAAAGCATTTTGACAAAATATGCATCAAATGCTTCTCTATGATTACATATTCACACACATTCATGCGCAAGGATAGGTTCTCAAATTTATTGCATATTGTATCGCTGTAAGCAACGTAGAAAAGCAATCTGCCACATCAAGGCCAAAATATTGCATGAATATCAATTTATGTTACCTTTGGTTGCCATGCAGTAGCTGCAGTATGCATATTTTGATAGATTGCCATAAGAGGATCACTTCCAGGATATGCTTCACGAGTTGAAGCTTTCATAGGAGAGCTAGGTTCATGTCCACCAATGCTACCGACATGGCTTAGGGCAGAAATAGATGGCGGAATCATATCCTTTGGTACAGAGATCTCACGATACAAATAATTGCGCAACTTTGCAGTAATCTGGACAAGAGCGTTTCGAGCTGCTGTTATCTCCCCTACAATCTGTAAGTACTCATAAGTGTTACATACAACATACCAGAATTTAAACTAGCATTAGCCCTGACATCTGAAGACCAAACATGTAATTAAGTTCAGTTTCTATATACATCTCAGTCAACAGCAAGCATGCTTTTTCAAGGTCATTGGGCACAAACCTGTACGAGCTCATCAGTCTCCAATGCACAAGGGGGAAGGTCTTCTTTTGGCAAGATCTGTACATTGGCTTTAGTCAATCTTTGTATATCAGATAATGATCCATCTTTCCCCTCCAAACATGCAATTTCAGTTGCTGGAACAAGAAGCCTTGTTGTTATGATGTTATCTTTGTCAGGACCAAGGTCTACAATGTGAGTTTGGATATGCAACAAAGCTTCCTGAGCTGGAAAAAGATCATCGTCTGGACCCTATTGCACAAACACAAACATACACAAATATTAAAAATACTACTAAGGAATAACCAATTTAATTATTTATGATCCGAATAACCAATTTAATTATTTATGATCCACATAAACTAAAGGATAAACATCAGAAAATTTATGTAACACGAAAGGATGCTAAATTTTTAAATGATATGTCAGGAAGGTACCTTGTTACTTATATATAACAAAAAACTAGAGTTGATTTTGTTAACAGAGTAGTTCATCATTTGGTTCTTTCTTGATAACACATGTAGAATTGTTGTTTAAGTCAGGTCCCTTAGCATATGTGATAAACACAAATTTTAACGCTAAATATATCCCACTAATTGTAATAGGAGCACAGTGCATGCAACTTATCTCATTCAAACAATAAGGCTAAATTCAGTTGCTAATAGATGAAATGAAAGGATAGTTTAAAGAAATCTTCTTTTTCTCCCCAATAACTGGCAAATAGAGAAAGTTCTAAATGAAATAAAATGGAGAAAGGGCAGAATTTTCACTCGGAAGCTTGATTTTTAGCTGACAATTACAAAGTGACGTTAGAAAAGGCAAGTGAATTTCACTAAACGCTTCATATACCAAGCTACTTTCTCTACAACTTTAATGGAAGTTGGTCAAGCCTTTAGGGTAACTAGAGACTGGAACCAGACCCACAGGTTCAGATTTGGGATTTGGGTTAGGAAGCTAGGGTAACAAAGAAGACATTTCATAAGAATCTATAAGTCAAAAACACTTATCATTAATTTAGATATATAATTATGTAACATCTAACTTCATTCCTCATAAAACAATACCAAAGTCCACATCCAAGAGGTGGACCTCATGATCCTATGCACAAACACTATGAAGCATATCATGCCTGCCATAGAAGATAGAAAAATATGAAACAGTAACACATTTCAATAAAAGCACTTGTTTTGCCTTAAACAGACAAAGATAGTGGGCAACTTAAATAATTGCCTCGCGTTCTTGGCATAGACCTAGTTATAATTTTTTATCATGAAGATAGTGAATGTCCTTCAATTTGATATGTGAATACCCTATGCAACAAGATAAAACCTATCTTTGTTTACAAAGACAGGATCATTGCTAACCTCAAAATGATATAACCTTGCTAACTACTAAGCATCATGTTATAATGTGATTTTAGCCGATACTATGTGAAAATTAGACTATTAGTTAAAATAAAAGAAAGGTGTCATAAATAACTACCTCTTCAGAAGTGATGATAATGATGCTCTCATCAGAACCTGGTACAGGATCAATAACCTGAACGTCCACACCTATATCATCTCGAAGCATTTCAATAATTCCATTTGGTGCTCCCAAAACACTCTCAAGTTTATCATTGGGGCAAAGAATTCGAAAAACAAGGTCCTCATAGGATAACGAGTGGTCATTCGGATTATTTCCATCAGAATCAAATGCATATCCAGATGGTTCTGAACTATAAGAGTTGATTCTATCTCTGTTTTGTCCCACAGAAGATCGTGATCCCAAATCAGATTCCTCCACCGCCAATGGATGTTGTGTACTGTTGGCAAACTCATCATTAGGGGGAATATAGCGGTCTGGTGAATGTAATCGCCCACGAAAAGCTCCACGATCACGATGCAAACTCTCCTTTAAACGAGAAGAGATGTTTGCAACAGCTTTCTTCACACAATTACCTTCTCCAACAACCTGCAGCAAAAGAGTAACAATATACAAAGATCAATTTCACAATAAATGAACTATCAATTTCACAATAAATGAACTATTACATATGAACTAGGTTGGCACCAAAACATAAATTGAGAATCTGGTTGACAAGTTAATGGAAAACATAAAATAGAAAAATGAGAATGGACCCTACTAACAAATTCCCACAACATGTCTTTGGATGGTCAAGGGAGCACGTTGTCAATAAAGCATACATTGAAAAAAAAAATGAAAACAAAAAAGAAAAAAAGAGAGAGTCTACAATATTTGCTGTGGTCAGAAGGGTTGACCATGCTAGCATGCTAGAAACAAACAACATTTCTCCAATAAACCCAGTCTAGACAAGCAAATATCCACCTAGGAGTTCTTCTTTTAAACATACTACTGCATCATCCCAAAACCTGGTATAGTATTGGCAAGCAACCTAGAGAAGCTACGGCATTAGCCACTGATGAAAGACAATGACTCTAATCACTCTTTACACAAGACAAACATGCACGTAGTGCATTATTAAAGGGTTGATTCTAGGAAGTGTAGCACTTCAGCTTTTTATGACCCCACCAACCTTGATTATTCATAATACAGATTGGACATTAATCTTGAATCCCTCCACCTCCCAAGTGTACCTTCACCCTAGTCTACCACCATAACAAAATGCCATAAACTCAGATACCTTGGACATGGGGGTGGAGGCATATATATTGGTGGGGGAGCTCTAAAGCCCCCAAAATTTTAAAAGCCTCCATAGTAATAATGACCGGTACTTAAAGAGTTTTTTTACTTTCTTAAAGCTAATCACCCAAAAAAAGTTCAAGTACTATAATATGTAATAGAAATGATATAATGAAGCTAGGTATTTAGTTCTTTTTGCTTTATTTTATTATGAATGGGAATATGTTTTATATCAAACTTTATAATTTTTTTTTTTACTCTAAATATGTATCAATGAAGATATTAGAAGTTTTTTCTTGATACCTACCTTATTACATAAGCCAAAAAAATTATAGTATAATCCTAAGAGAAAATTTCTAGCTCCACAACTACATATAGGAGCACAAAATAAAAGTCCAAAATAGGAACCAGGAAACGTTCTTGTTTAATTGTTGAAAGAAAGAAATGGTGAAAGGCCAAAATAAAAGAAATGAATGAAGACCCCCTCAATAGCTTTCAAAGTTCAGCAAGATTCAGTAGAGATTATTTCCAAACATGTATTCAATCACCTCCTAACCATTAAACATGTTTAATTAAGATGGTGGTGAATTTCCGTGGATGTGAAGTCTAAACCATAACAGTAATGCTCCTCACCAGTAAATCCATAGGAGGATCAGAAATCTTGGAAAGATTTCTCTACTTTAACTAGCATCACCTCTTCAAAAGAATTTTTTCCACCTGATTATAAATCCAATGTGTTTCGGCTGAGGCTACGATGCAATCATATTCAGAAATCAATATCCTACTCTATGGACAGAAGACGTCCGAATTTCTCAATTTTAAGGTCACTTTGTTACGGAAACTTCAGCTTCCGCTTTTTCTGAGCAAGCAAAGCATTGAAAATGGCTCACAAAACAAGCAATTAATTGAGAACCATCGCAGCAACAGATGACCACGGTGCTACCTGAACAACTTCCTCTGAAGCCGAGACACACTGAGGAGTGTACTGATCCCGCGGCAAGATTCGGATGTGGGTCTTGGTCTCGATCCTCATCTGCTCAATGATCTTTCCTCCCTTCCCCAGCAAGCACCCTACGTGGGTCCTCGGCACCACCAGCCTCGTTGTTATCCGCCCCCTATCCCTCCGCCTCCCTCCACCTCCACCGCTCCACCCTCCTCCGCCGCCGCCATACTCGTCCTCCTCGTCTCCGCCGCCGCCGTACTCGAACTCCACATCCACGATCCGCTCGTGGATCAGCAGCAGGGCTTCCTGGGCGGGGGAGTACTGCGGGGGTCGGCCATCGGGCTCCCGGCGGCGGTTGTCCGCCGTCTCGATGATCCTCTCATCGTCGCCGGGGACCAACTGGTGAACGTTGATCCACGCGCCGGTCTCCTGCCGGAAGGTCTGGATGTTGCTCCCGGCCTTGCCGATCACGCTGCCGGCCTTCGAGTCGGGGCACAGAATGCGGAAAAAGGTTGTGACCGAGCTGGGCAGAGCCGCGCCGTCCTGGATCTTGGGAGAGGAGGCGGAGGAGGAGGAAGGCAACGCCGCCGCCCCCGGCATCCCCGGAGGGGGAGGGGGAGGCGGAGGGGGCGGGGCGCGGCGGTCGCCGCCCCGGCGGTGGTGGCTGCCGCGGCGGTGGTGGCCGCCGTCGTAGCGGGGCTTGGAGCGGTGGGGAGGGCTCTGGGAATTGGAGTCCTGGTCGAAATGGTAACTCCGCTTCGACCGCGATCGCTGCTCCATTCTCTTCCTTTGCTTTGATTGGGGTTTTTGGGAGCCCGGTTGGATCGCTAGGGTTTTGCTTGGCTTTCGCCTTCTCGATTTCGGATGGGTTTTGTTCTTCGTTCCTCCGACTATGTGGCTGCGGGCGTCGGATGGAGATTGCTTTCTGATGATTGGGAAGGCCAGATGTGTCACCGATGATGAGAGTCCCAGGTTGGGGGGGGGGGGCGGTGGGGGGGGGTGTTCGGCACTGCAAAATGGAAGCGCTTTGGTCAGCGTGGTACTCGGGTCGCAGGTTGGCGGTATCTTTTTCTTCTCCGAGGGTTAGCCAGTCTTGGGCTCTTGAAATTTATTCAGCGCTGCGCGCGGCGGAATCGAGTGTTCTTTCCCTTGATTGGGTGATTACGCTTGCATTAGCAACAGACGGCGGTTAATTAAAAATAATAATAATAATAATAAACAACAGACAGCTTGCACTGTGCTTTGATTCCAGCGACCACTCATTAATTTTTTTTTTGTATCCAATAATGCATATATTTCTTCTTGAATACTCATGTGTATTTTTATAGATGAATTAGTTAAATGCCGGTGCATTACGCTGCTTTGTCTTTGAATTTAATGGCTCCCATTCTACACAGACACCATTTCTTCTCTTAAAAAAAAAAAACAGAGAGAAAGAACCGAAGAGATGGAAAAAGCTCACCATTAGTTGTTGAAAGGATTATTTAGTTTACAAATATGTGCTATGCCAATTCTTCTACCATGTAGGGTGACTGGATGTGGTAAAAGTTTTATTGATTTTTTTGGCTATTTTTATTTTCTAATTAGGACAAACAATCATATAATTTTTAACAGAGCAACATATTTTGAATGCAAATAACCTCATTAATTTTTGGCCATGATTCTTTCTACACACATTTAATATGAACGCATAAATATATATATATATATATATATTTTATACAAAAGAATTAATGCTTCCCCTTGATCAAATCTTGGTGTTAATGATTAATTAATGAATAATTAAAGCTGATTAAAATATACCTTGCATTCTTCAATTATAAGCATTAATCGTTTCACTTGGTGTTTATAGCGTGCCTTTGGACCAAATATTTTTTCTTTATTACAAGACATGGAGCTCTATAACAATACTAATATGCTCCAATGCCACGCATGCCATTATTCTTATGTGGGCAAATATTTTTTTAGTTGCAATGGAAGTGGGATATGGTTTAGATTGGCTAGAAAGTAGAAATTGAGTTCCCTACATTAGGCCTGCATGACATAAGTACTAGATTTTAAAATTTAAAAATTAAATTAAATTTTAGGTGGTGTACCATCAATGTATAAGGCTGCCAAATATACTAAACAATCTAAGTTCAATCCAGAAAAGAGCTCAAAGCAACCTTAATTTGAAGCTAAACAAACCAAATTTTAACCAACAAAATATGCTTGGAATTAATTTTAAGGCAAACTAAAAAAATCAAAATAGCTCCATCAAACTTGGCTCAATGGGACTCGAACATATTTAAATTATATATTATATATTTTACATGTAATGGAACATCATATTGAGGTTTTAAAGTGACATAAGCTTTTCATTCTTTGGATGAATTAAATGTTCTTTGAAGCTGAGTAAAGCTAGAAATCAAGAGTCAAGTTTTCGCTCACACTTGAACAAAGCTTTACTATTTTGAGTTAAATTTGATTTCAATTAGGGGATATCAAGTTGATCAACTAAGCTCATATTTGGCTCAATTTGAAATCAAACTTAAAATAATGATACACAAATCAAGATTGATCTTACAGTTTAAGTTTGTAACTAATTTTAATTCAAGCTCGATCAAATTAAAGGTAAATCAAATTATGTTCAACTAAACCTCTACCAACATGTCGAAAGTTCACTTTTTAATATCAAAATCTATCATGAAGGGTCTAAATTATACTCATGGTAGCAATGTGCTGGTATCTGTTATTATTGCATATCATTGATTTCATGGATAGGTGTTGTTCTATTTTGAACAATAAAGGACATATTTGATAAATAGATATAATTATGTGATATACAATATTATATAGATAAGATCCAATCATCCATAGATACACATAATATTTTTTATTTATGGCACACCGCAAAAAGATGGATTGCTATCATAATTTAATTAGCTACATAATAAATTTAATTCTCTCACCAAGTATAATTTAGAAATAAGAAATGTGTAAAAAAGATTGCATTTATTGCCCATACAATTTGAAAAATTAAAAATAGTATCTCCTAATTTAATTAGCTGCATATGTAATTTAATTCAATCATCATGCGTAGTTTAGATCCAAAGGGTGTAAAAAATGCAATTTGAAATGATGGTACAATTTAAGATTTTCATAGTTGTCAATTATTCAAATTAGTGATTTAAATTGTTAACAAGAGATCTTACTAGAATAACTCGTAATGAAAGAGCATCAAAAAGTCCAATGATAAATGTTAAAAAAGAAATGAGTACCTATTAGATATATTAACTTAATAAAAGATATGGACGGTAGAGCAATTACTAATATAAGAATTATCGTTACTAATGAGTTTCTAATTATAGAAGTCTGCTCTTATTACTTGTCTTTCTGTATTAGTTATTAATGAGCTTACTAGATATATTTAGGATGATATTTCATGGTACGTATTATTTGTAAAAAATATAATATCAGCGGATGAAGCTAAGGTTAAGGTTAATCAGAACTTGGAATTATAGAGCAATACATTAAAAACTAAAGATTTTAAGTTAAATAAGATAAAGATGAAATATATAAAATATAATTTTAGTATAATTAAAAATATATATGAAGGTAAAGAAAAAAATTAAGGATCGTGAAATTTTTAAAAGTAATATATTTGATATTTAGAATCGATTATTTATATAAAAAAAAGGAGAGATTAAGAATAATATTGCCCATAGAATTAAAGCAGGTTAGATAAAATAGAAAAGTACAATTGGTATATTATGTGATTGCAAAATATCTACTAAGTTGAAGAAAAACTTTTATAAAATAACCATAAGACCGACTAAACTTTATGAGAATATTGAGATGGATGTGTAATAGTATCAAAAAAAAAGAAATCATTCATAAAAAAGTGAAAGTAATACTAATTGAAAACAAATTAAGAGAAAATTGATTTAGATAATTTAGACATTTTCAATATATACCTTAGGATGCATCAATATAATAATTTGATATCTGCGAGAGAAAAAGAGATAGAAGTAAACTAAAAATTATATGAAAGAAAATAACAAAAAAAATCTAATATCTTTACATCCTATAAAAAAGGATAACTCTAATTAGTTTGGAATGGAGACTTTATATTGCTATTGTTGTTGTTGCATGGAAGATCACCTAAGCTCAAAATATTTATATTTTGAAACTTATCTCCAAATGTGTTGGAACAGATATACCAATGCATATCAGTCTAAAAGAAAACTTCACTAACTTCAAGATAATTAAATTTTTTATATAAGGCTATCATATTTGTCATCAAATTAATTATCCAACATATCTTAAATCATCTAATTAAGGTCAAATAGAAAAATTATAAATGATTTATCAAATATGTATTAGCATTAGTGAATTTTTATAAAATTATAAAAAATCATTTCACGTTCCATATTTATAGGAAAATTTTTCTTTTATTTTTGTCCGAATATCTATATTTTTTAAACTCATGCTAATGAGTTAGAAGTCTAGTAGAAGCTATTAATATATTTTTTATTTTTTATTTCACATTTATCTCTGATTTTTAGGAAGTTTGTATTATTCAAAAACTAAGAAAAGCCTATTAACTTTAGAAAAATTTTATTATAAATAGATTTTGGTTATATTTTTTTAATATCATACAATAAATAATAATTTTTTCAAGTTTATTTTTTATTTCTTGTTTGTTGTAGTGTGAGAGCAAAGTTAACTAGTGCAAAATTGGTAAATTCTTGATTAATTATCCCATCTTCATATTCATTTCTATAGGTTATATAACCTTATGCTAATTAGCCTATGTCAAATAGAGAATAGGAGGGTAGAAGTGAAAAATAAAGAAAATATTTTGTCAAATAAAAAATAAAATATGATGGACAAGATGTGCACTTACCATTGCAAATTGTACTATTTGCATTGAGAGAGAGGGTCATTAAGTGTTAATGAGATGCATTTATTACTCTTTTAAAAGAATTTGTTTTCAGAATACCATAAATTTTTTGGACGAAAATCAAAGGAGATAAGCCTATGGTAAATTGGATGTTTAAAAGTAGGATCTAAGTTGATGAAACTTAGAACTTAGTTCCTATCGGGGGATCCTGATGCCAATAGAATAATGATGGGGATGATGATTTAGAAATGAAGGTAGTGATGACACAAGTAGAAAACTCGAATGATTTAAAAGGGTGCTTGTAAAAATAGAGGAAGAGTGTGAGAGGTGCCAGAGTTTCCTAACAAAAATCCTCTTGACACTTTAGTCAATAGAGAATATTGGTGATAGTGGTCAAGAGCAAGCTTTGATTTGAAGGAGAAGAGAGTGTTTGAGAATGGAGGAGAGAGGGAGTCCAATTTTATTGAAGATTAGAAATGAAGAGTTGTAGAAGAGTTTCATTATTATCTTCAAACAAACTTTTCTTTTATAGTTAGTTTCCAAATCTGATGATGGAACCATACCACTCGTTCTAATTATGAGTCATGTGCTTCGCTATGATGGGCTCTCTCTTCTAAATGGGTACTCAAGACTTAAAACCTAAAGCATGAAGCACATCAACCTCTGAGACACCTGGGGTTCTATAAAAATTTGATCACACTGAAGATAAACATATTTGACATATGCCAATTTCTTGGTAGTAGAGTAGTACATGGTTAAATAATCTCATGGTCAGATCAATGAGCATCAACCTGACCTTCTCCCTCTACTTCAGCCCCCAAAGCCAGTGGGACTCTTTTTTTTTTTCATTTTTTTTTTTTTTTTTTTTTTTTTTTTTGGAAAAAAAAAGGCCATATCGATCAAAATCTTTATCAAGCTGTGTACAATAAAGCTGGCAAGGATAGGGATGATAAGAAGTGTCTAGTGTTCATGCCTTGGCCTATTAAGCAGGGATCATGGAATCACTGAATCAGGGATTTCTTCCGGGCCTCCATCTCACTGGATCATGCTTAGGGTTGGGTTCTGCATACTTATAATCAAGAGTGACATCCATCAAAGGGTGCACCTGGACACCAAGAAATCAGTAAAGCACCACCAATGAGGGGATTACCATGTTATCACGTAATGTAGACATTACATGCTATAGCATGCATGAGACCATTTACACTAACATAAAAGCATAGTTGATGTGACTGAATTGTCATGACAGCTATATATCTCATTCTTCGATTGTAACAGGAAGTAAAAATTCTGAAATAATTTTAGGCTGGCATGTCATTGCTTTATCTTTGATGGAGTATACTTTAAAGGCAACCATCAGCAAACTTTACAGTCATAGTAGAATGGTTCATCACTCTAATATCATAATGATGTGTTGATGATGCCTAGTTATAAACAATATAGATAATAGAAATATATCTTGAATTTTCCTTTCTTTTTTTTCCCACAAATTAATTGGCTGCCAACGTTTTCAAAGAAATAAAGATATCCAAAATATAGGAGGATAGTTATAATTTAATGATGCGTTACAATAAATTGAACAGTGGTTTAAATGCAACCATAGATAAACATTCCATTCTCACATTTCTTAAGTGAAATCCTTGAAAAGTTTATAGATTCATATTTTGGGTAATCAGGATAGAAAAATTAAAAATATATATATTTAAAGAGAGATTCCCCCCCACCCACCAGATAAGATATAGTCATAATGAAACAGCTATCTCACTATAATATCAAAGATGATATAAACTGCCCATATTGAGAGAAAAAACAACATCAAAAATTCATTATGAACTGTTGGGTTTTAGTAGTTTTTTGTTATCCATTAACATTGTCAGGAAAAATACAAATTCTTTTTCCCTCTCTGACCAAGACACAACTCATCAGCATATCCTTCTCTTGAATGATCGTTTTGTGATAATTTTGTCGTAATATAATATGAACAAGCGCATGTTTATGGAGTGCCAAAAATTTACAAGTCATGCACAAAAGACATGTTTATAAACCAGTACACCATTAAGAGTCATCGCCATTCACATTTACCTTGCTTGCTGAGTAGTTGCATCCTTAATGCTTTCATTTTGCTCTGCAAAAGAGAAGAGCAGTTCTTTTGGTTGCTACAAGCATGAATACAATGGATAACCTGAAGATGTCTTGGAGAGAAGGAACAGAAAGAGGATGAGAAAGGGTGCAAGCCTTGGCATAGCTACGGTTCTTAAGGTTTCTATTGGGAGGCTTGTGTTTTGGGAGGCTTTAGGAGAAACAAGGCTCCATTTATAGTTTGATGGCAGGTGGAATAGCCCTGAAGGCTTTTAACATGGCCCACCAAAAACAATGTTGGTAGACTGATGGTTAGCGCATAAACAAAGTCAACTGCGCCAACATCTCCTACCTCATTTCCAAAATTCCTACCTCTCTTTTCTCTGCTGAAGCAAAACAAAGTACTTCTATGCATGACCTCAATTCAGAATGGTTTTATAACCAAGTTAAACTCATTTTTCGCTTCATGTATTGACTGGCTCCTGTCCGGTCTTTTCAAAAAAAAAAAAAAAAAAACTCAAATGTTTCCTCTCTCTCTCTTTGAAGGCAAGTAACTCAAAATTTCATGTTTATAATTTTATTTTTGCGTCCAAAATCCACAGATACATCCGACCCCAACTCTGATTAAACAAGGGAAACCTCCAATCTGAAGCGCAGCGCCTTTTCTGACTGCAGGCAGGGTGAAAGCACGTAACAAGAAGAGGGTTGGTTAACATGGAAACAATCATCATAGTACTAAATGAGTTGGGGCTTCAGATGTATTAATAGTTGGTGCACGAACAAAAGAAATCAACATCTTCAAAACCTATTTGGCTTTATAGATGAATCTCCCTGAAAAACTCAAAGTCAGCACTGCAATAGCATAGAGGAAAACTGTTTGTATGCCATCAGCATTTAATTAGTGATCACCATGGATCAGCATAAATAGCTTTAAATTCTGATTTCTGTCATGTCTGTACTTTGTCTGTTGTGATTGAGTGACGTAACAGGAAGACTTCCATCAAGTTTGCAGATTACTAATGTCTTTACCTAAGCAGAGCAATTTGATTTTATCTGGGTCGAGAATTAACAATCCACCTCCAAACATTAGCAAGATTATCATATATACTAATAAGAATTTAAATTTTAACAATAACTAACAAACCCAAACAAATCCAACCAAGGAATTTGACCGGACATGACACCAAGTATAAATGAAGTTTGTTTAGGCAAATACGATAAGTGAAAGAAAAAGTACGCAAGAAGAAAAATAGTCAAAACCAAATCACTCCATAAATATGGCATGGTACACAACCGTATCATATCTTTTGCACTGCTTTTTAGCTATTTCGATGTATATGTTTCTTCGATTCCAATTCGTGGTTCATCTTTGGGTGCATGGGGTGTTTCTGTATTGCTCGTGGTTCATCTTTGGGTGCATGGGGTGTTTCTGTATCCAGGGCAATAGGATACTGCACCACCAACCAAGCACACTGAAGACCATGATTTTGGGTAAGGCGGGCGTCTGATCGTTAAGGCCACCACCTCTTGTGGAGATGACCACTGGTTCATAGGTCTATCTTTATTGCCCACTACCAATTCAACAACTTATATCCATCACCGCTACCTTCTGATTTAGCCATCCTTTTGGATTAGACACAAGATCGAACAAGATAGCTATATCATATCAGCACAAAATATGTTTTCTGATAGAGAGGCTAATCAACAAAATTGGAAGGTCACTAGGAATTTTAACTCATTGCCTGGAAGGCAGGCATAAAAAACTCCGGAAATTACTCATAGGCAATCAGAGGTGAACATGGATGTTTTCAGCTCATTATTGCAGATGCAAGAAGATAACCTTCCTATGACTTGAGGAAAATTTTAAAGGAATGAATAAGCTGGGTGCCAAAATAGATCCAAAACCAAAATAGAAGCAGATAGTCATAATGTAATGTTCAATATGTTTTAGTAATTTTTAATTAAAAAAATGAGTAAATGACTACCGTCAGAGACGTAGTCTACTTTGGCACGTCGGCTTGTAGAGGATCATGGAAACTTCTACTTATGCAAGCACATACAAATATGCCAATGCATCATGCATGCATGAGTTTCATGGCATACACACCTAGATTAAGAGAGAAAACATGTCCGGACACAAGAAGAGAACTTGTTTTACCTATAAGCATTTGCAAAACCTACATCTCCGCCAGCTGATTCGACTTTGTATAGCTAACCGGTCAGGATGAAATTCCAATGAAACCGCGTTTAGATACATGGAAGGACATGCTTGTTTTATCAATCAAAAGCATATTAAGAACTTCGCATCGTGACGCAGAATAGAGAAAACAAATACGTTACCGTTCAGAATGTTTCTTGCTATCTTTTTCCTGTCATAAATATGCAAACAAATGAAGATAAGTAGAGCTGATGTCCACACTAAATTTGCTGTGATTCTAAGAAACACAGTAGAGATGGAGCATAAAATTTTTACAGCCAATTGAATCCATTACCATGAACATAATCATCAGCCTATCTGCTACATAATGGAGAGATTTAACTAGACTGCATCTCTAACAATTCCAATGCACCAGAAAACTCAATCCTACAATAAGAAATATTTTGAGAAGGTAGTAGTCCGGTTCAAAAAAGTTTCATGAGAAAAGATTGTCCATCAATTTGAATACCCAATACTGTTTACAGTTAAAAGCATGGAGATTCAACAAGAATACAGCAACCTCTAAAATGGATAGAATTGGTATATACATGAAATAGACGGAAGCCTACGCAACAAATCATAGACATCCCTTTCTTTTGGCAACTAAAAAAGGGCCACCTGCTGCTTAAATTCACTGTATCCAATCGCATTATGAATGTGCTCAATACCAGTAAAAAATAAAACGAGGCATGATGCTCAAAGAGAGAGAAGCTTTTCAGTGATATGCCGAAGCACGTCCAACATCCTCAGATCCTATGGAAAAGAGACATGATTCACCACCTCTGATATCTAGTTTGGCCTGAAAGGTCCGAAAATCTGACATCTGTCTTACAAACTTAGTAAAGCGATTCCAGTTATTAGAGTCAAATAGGTTTCTGTTCATTCTAACATAGTTAAAAGATAAGGAGGCCTCATAAGCACCACTTGAATAAAGCCTGGAGCTTTTTATGACCTGATTGAGTGAGGTATCATCCAGCCTAGTCACAGTATTTTCACCCGTAAGTGGTAGGTTACACATTCTAGCTGCATAAACAAGCTGTCTGAGAAATCCTTCTGGACTGCTCTTTGGGTTACTTCTTTCCTCCGAATCTCGCATATCAAAACATGCACAACACAAAGTCACTTTATACCTACCAAACATGCGGGCAATTGGAAGGTAGCCATCTCTAATTAGGGTATTGTAATAACCAGCAGTCAGTTCAGATGGATGTGAGTTTGTACCATAGTGCCAGTGTATTCCTGCAACTTTTCCAGAGATCTTCACACCGGTACCCCAGAAAATTGCATTTGTCACCATGCATAACCTTTCTCCATGATGAAGAAGCATTCCAGAGTACCATTCAAGAAAAAACTGACCATAGGGTGTATTCCAAGAACCATCACTCCTAAAGAAAGCTGTATCTTCTGGGTTCTGCATCAAATTACTAGTACCAAGTGGGCCACCATTTCCCCACTCACGCATCCCAACATTCCGTGCACAAGCGTTCAGTGACGCTAGCATATACTGTCAAGGAAGAAATTAGAAACTAGATTATCAGCCATCCATGGTCTAAGGGGGGAAAGAAAGCAAGTAATCTGGCACAAGCTTTTAGACCAGTGGATCTGTTCATCAACCTTATCATAACACTGAAATTCTCCAAGCTCAGGTGCGGCAGCTGGCTGCATAAGCTTCTCAGCGGGGCAGGAAGGATACCTAAGTTCACCTGCAGGACCCATCCCAACTTGAATTTCCTGCAAAATGCAGAAAGGCAACTGAAAGTGAGAATCTTTAACAAAAACTAGAGAGAAGTGCACATATTTCAAAGAAAATGGTCTTACTGTTATTATAACTCCAAGGAAATCCCTGAAAGTGTCTCTGAAGCTCCTCATAAAATCTGAATAAGCTAGGATAGGAGATCGTCCCCTGAGAACAGGAAGAATATCACATCCCAACGAGATGTACTCCTTATTCCTTCTTCCAAACTTATCAGAGTAAGCCAAATCTGGCTCTTTGTCCATTTCCTCAAGTACCCATTGCGGAAGAGGTATCCTTCAATGTGGAAAGTAAATCATATTGCAGTTTCCATGTTCATGTCATGCATAAATATGGCAAACTTGAAGTGAGCATCTACACATTTTTGAATGACACTACGGTATCTCTTGGCACAAACAAAGACATTCTTTTAAAAAATTATGCTAACAAGACTGTGAAGATAACAAATATATGGATGTACTGCATGGTAATGAGAGAGAGGTTATATTCTAGGTGGGAAAACAGAAAAAGCATTTAATTTTAAAAAAATCCTTTGTGACATGTTTTATGGTAAGAATCCCATTTTAGAAATTTTTTTGAAACAGAGATATGCAGGTCATCTTGACACTTTATGTAGTGCAAGAAAAAAACTGGGTCTGCGAGTACTGGTTCTTTTAGAACAGTAATATGAAGTGCCTGTGTTAATTTACATGCAAATAACATGTCTTCTTTTATGCAGGGTGCTATGAATGATGAAGAAATTAAAATGTAACCACAGTCTTATTTTTTCCAATCAGATGGCTTATCTCTGATAGTTCTCTTTATGTTCACTGCATTGATTATCTACTATTAGTATATCTCATATTCTAATTTTATTGATGGTCATCAGCAGCAACAACAACAATAATAAAGTCTTAATTCAAAACTAGATAGGATCGGCTACACAATCTTTTTTTTTTTTTTTTTTTTCATTTCCCTCAGTTTAAAGCCAAACTTTCTATAAGATGCATTCTAGTTTTACTGATGGTACCACTTATTTTTTCTTTGCTGCAGATTCTTGGAAAAATTTTCAAATTATTAATCTTTCCCAGACATAAATAAAAGAAACATGGCGGTACTATTCCAAATGTACATCTTAAAACTATGTACCATATCATCCTACAATTCTGTAACATTCAAGACCAAAGTTTCGCGTACTGCTCTCTGCTTGTCTGTGCCATCTAGCACATACCATGATGGGCCAATACCGGCACATGGCATGAATCAGCATTGCATTTATTAATTTTTTAAATATTTTTAATTTAAAAAGGTATTAAGTTATCTGTTGTAATCTGATGACTGATAAGCACTAGCGCTTAATCCTTGCCCAGGACAAACACCCCAAAAATCAAAAATGGATTCCAATAAATGGGTCAAAGTGATTAGATACAAAAACCTTCCAACATTCCTCTCCTTCTAAATAAAGATTATTGAAATACAAATTTTTGACTCCTCTAATTCCAGTTTAAGGCTGCCTACTGTGCATCCAAATGAAATGGAAAAGGAAGAAAGAAAAAAAATAATAATACAAGAGATGAAATATAAATGAGAAAGAATAGTGAAGGAAAGAAAGTGACACAAAGATAACAGCAAGAAGAATCAATCTTGCTTTCCTAATGATTAAAAAAAATGAAAAAAAAAAAAGAATGAGTAATCATAATAGCTAGTCTGGTTGAATAAGAGGGGAAATTTATAGCATGAAGATATGTTTTAACACTCCCACTGATCGTGGTTTTAGTCTTTTTGTGAGTCATACTGTTACACAAATACATGTTGTATTGGCCATCAATGGATGATTAAGGTTTGATGTAAGACTCTTAACTAACCCCTCACCTTCATCTAACATTCATAGATACAAGATGCTAAATTTGCAGTTGGTGCACCTTGATTGACCATAATATCATTAATAACTCAGACATTACCAATACTCATATAAGATGTGAATAGTTGGGAAGTACTTGCAATGCCTCAAGCCTACATGCTAGCCTAATTAACTTGTTAGCGGGCCGAGTCCACGTGACCTTAAAAACTCGAGTGCAAATTAATTGGTAGCAGATGAATTTGAGTTATAATTTTTCAAACTATTATTTTCTCATCCGATGTATGACTATTCATGCATAGAGGTATTACAATCTCTCCCCCTAATTAGGTGATGTCTTCGTCGTACGCTGCAAGCTAGCCACAATCTACCCAAGCAGGATCGTTAGCGTTACAGAAGTGGCTTCACACCATGATGTGAACTCCATCACTTTCTCATGAGTAGCCATTTCCTCTTGCTCACCAACTTTTGCACACCTAGGTTAGTTCTGATACCATTTATAATGTTCCAAGCTCACCTGCTGGTCCAATCTCTGTTCTCATGTCCACTAACTTCTCTACACGCAGGTTAGCTCTAATACCATTTGTAACGTTCAAAACTCATCTGCTGGCCCAATTAACCTGTTATCAGGCTAAATCCACATGGCCTTAAAAACTCAAGTCCAAGTTTTTAATCAAGAACCAAAGAAATGAATTTTGGCAGTTCTACTAGAAAGTTTACATTTTTGTTGCTCTTGATCCAAAACTAAAGAAAATATAAATTTACTTCTCCAAAATCAGAAATTCAAAACAAGAAAATATAAAGGCAACTTTATATTAAAAAAACATATTAGACATCATTTAGATTTCGGTGCATTATATAGAAATTGCAAAATAAAAGAAGGATGAAATAGAAAATACTACAACAACAACAACAAAGCCTTAATCCCGACTGAGTTGAAATCAACGACATGAATCCTTTTTCTTCATTTTATTCAGTTTAAGGTCATATTTTCTGTAAAATGCAAAAATTTTAAATCTTTTTTCATCACTTCCTCCTACGTAATTTTTAATCTACCTTTACCTTTTTTTTCTTTTACATATATCAAATCACTCCTTTGCACCGGTACATCCTTATATCTGTATTACAAATATCCAAACCATTTAAGTCATCCTTTCTACCTCCATCTTTTTAGAAATGACTTCATTTCTTATTTTATCTTTTTCTTATATTACCACACATTTATCTCAACATTCTTATTTCAACTACATTCAACTTGTATACATATAATTTCGTAATTACCTAACATTTTACGACATAAAGCATGGTCAGTTTTATGGTTATCTTATAAAATTTTTTCTTCAATTTACCATAATTCTACGATCATATAATATTCTATTTGCACTTCTCCATTCCATCCAATCTGTATTAATCTCATGGACAACATCATCCTTAATTTCTTCTTTCTTATGAATAATTGATTCTAAATATCAAAAATGATCAATTTTAGAAACTTCATGATCCTCAACTTTTTACTTCGCATTCATCTCTATTTTTAATTGTACTAAAATTGCATTCCATATATTCTATCTTCATCCTAATTAACATAAATCCTTCATATTCTAATATATTTCTCCATAATTGCAGCTTACGATTAACCCCCGCTACTATATCATTCGCAAATAACATGCACCATAAAATATCATCCTGAATATGTTTAGAAAGCTCATTCATAACTAGTGTAAAAAGATAATAATTAAAAGTAGATTCCTAATGTAAACATATTATAATTAAAAATTCACTAGTATTACCGTCAGTTATTCTTACACTAGCCACTCCATCATACATATATTTTATTACATTAATATATCTAATAGGTATTCTTTTTTTTCTGACATTCACCATAAGATTTTTTTATAAACCCTATCATACACTTTCTCTAAATCAATAAAAACCGTGTAAAGATCTTGTTTATTTTTTCTATACTTCTCCATTAACCTTCTAAAAAAAAAATAACTCCTATAGTCAACCTTCTTGACATAAAATCAAATTGATTCTCTGATATTTTTATATTACATCGCAACCTATGCTCAATTATCCTCTTCCAAAGTTTGATAATATGACTCATAAGTTTCATATCATGATAAAGCAGTTTTGAATATATCCTCTATTCTTATAAATCAGTATTATAGTGCTCTTCCACAGTTCATCGAGCATCTTCTTAATCTCTAATATTTTATTAAACAAATTTGCTATTCAAGTTACTCCTCCATCACCTAAACATTTTCAAATCTCGATAAAAATTTTGTTAGGTCCAATAATAAAAGAATAGTGTGCTTATTTCAAGCATATTGAGACTAAAGTACTTGATCAAACTACTCAAGTATGAAATAAGGTGCCAACAACATCAGTATGAAATATCAACACATGATTTTACGAGTAGACTGCCCTGTATATACTTGATCTTAGTATACAATTTCCAATGTTTTCCTTTTAAGAACTTCCTTTTATAAGTCTTATGTGGGAAGGCATTGCAACAACAATACCAAAAAACATGCAATTCAAATGGATCTAATACCCCAGCAAAAGAATTCATTGATGCCCTGATTTAAGGGGGTAGTAGTGCAATTCATAATAGGAAGTTGTGACTGATAGGGTACCTATCAAACAATCCTCACATATTGTGATTGTGGCAACTTAATTGTTTCCTTTTGTAACACACACCTCCATTACAACTCCAACTACGGGTGTTTGTAATCCCACAATCAAAAATAGGAAAAAAAAAAAAAAACAGAAACCACTCTCTTTCCATATAGCTTCCTTGGGGGGAGCCCATGAATCTTGTAAGTCTTTTTTTCCTGTTCTACAATTATACCATATGAAAAGTGCAGTCATATTCCTTTCAGCATGAAAATTTCTCTTTCTTCACCTTGATTTTGTTTTAAAAACTCTTGGTTTATGCTCTAGTCCTGGATCACCATGATGGATCATCTACCCTGCTTAAAACTCACTTCTAGATTTGTCAAAAATTTGAATTGAAGCCTCTCCAAGGTTTCATTAAAAAAGAAAGGTTAGGTGCACCTCCAACAATATCATTTTTCAAGAAAGTAACGAGTATAGCATGTGTTTGTATATATAAAATAAAATACATATTTTTCTTTACTGTCAATTGATTAGTATCTTCCATGCATATTCTTTTATCATGCACTTTCTTACATATTTAAGATATCCAATTCCATCTCATAGAACAAAAGAGCATTTTGATGGCCACTATAAAAATGGAGGGGAAATGGTAAATAATAACATTAAAGTAAATTTCTTTTCACAATTATAACAATATCATAGTTTTTTTCTCTATATCTTGGCTCTGCCCTTGCCCTCTCATCCTTCCAGAGATGAACTCAAAGTTACTCCAGTCAGAGGATTACTGGATATGGCAAGTGGACCCCCAATTAAAACATCATCCACTACATAAATGTAACTTTAACTCTTCTTGTTTTTTTATTGAATTAAGAAAAGATTTAAGAGTAAACACATGAATATATTACCAGATAAATAAAAATATGGAAATTAGAATAGATTATTGCACTTCTTTCATTTTATGTGAACAAGGAATATGCCTTGTGTGCTTTATCATGTACTTGCAATTTTACATGACTATAAGTATAATCCCATATATGATTAAAATTTTACATTTGTTTATATTGCTTGATAAATACATCCCCCATTTTTAACCTATGCAGTAGAGGGTGTGCTAGAGAATGTTTACACATAAAGTAGAAAAGACACGGAACCCCATAGCTGGTTATATCCACTCAAGATAAAACCAAAGTGATGAATTCATGGCTAGAAGGAGTAGAAATAAATCAACTACTTTATAAGAAATTAGGAGTACATAAGCTATTATCATCCTATCCAAGCTTTTTCCCATCAAAATTAAATTGCTTCAAATGGACATACAAGAAATGCAATTCAGCAATGTCCCAATAAGATGCCTGGCCCAAATTTGTATTGACATTACTCAGAAAAAGGAAATGAAAGATGGATTGGACAAAACTCATTGGAAAAGGCACTGGCATTTGGAGACTCAATCTTGAATGGGAATTGATAATGCAGCAAAATCCTAAAATCGACCACATCCATATCATCAAGAACATGCTGTTTACATTTGCGCTTATAGAATTTGACCAACTAAGACTATAGTAACTTGATCCTTCCTTTTGATCCTTTAAACATTTAGATGAGATAAGGAGGTCCAAATTTTGCACATGCATTTATATAGATCTGTGATATCTTTCTATAGTAACTACCAAACAAAGTTCAGCCTATCGAAGATCCTTCCAGCATGTTGTTTTCCCATCTCTTTGCATTTATCTAATAACATGCATAATAAAGACAACTTATAGAATATGAGCTCCAAGACTGATAATAAGGGAGGAGTGAGGAGGAAGACGTTCACAAACATGTTTTTCAAAAAATTTGGCCGATAGTTGTATAGTTCAAGTATTGTACACCAAACAAACCATGAATAAATCATTATCAAGAAACTATATAATCATCACCAGCTCATACATTGAATTCACAGCATCATATGCACATGTATCTAACACTAGTTCACTTTAAATAGAACAGACAACCATATCAGCATTACTAGAAATCTAAGTAGACATATGCCCCGCTCAATATTGATTCATCTCTAAAATTTAGCTCTAGTTAGATTCAAAGCTTAAGACATAGCTACCATGTGTGCACATAGAACACGTAGCATTAGAACCCACCAGTAGAGATAAAGAGCACCAGAATTTTGATTCAGTATATGTACCTAAGAAATATAATCATCCTAAGCATATCCATTTCTAATTACAGAGATACTGTACTAAATTTTGGCTCTCAGACATTTTCTTTCAAAGAAAAGAAAGGAAGGAATTTAGATCAAGAATTTATTTGGATAAAAGATTTGATGGAACAAACCAGCTAGGATCACCAGGGCCCGTCCCGCACTGGTGGAATGCCATGATCGCCCGTACTTTGAGGCCGTAACGGCGCGCCAGGGACATCAATTCCAGGTACCCACCCCAATCGTACACCCCGGGGGCCTCCCTCTCCACGGTCCCCCACCAGCACTCCACCGCTATCCCCTCCACGCCGGCGGCCGCGAGGGCCATGAACGACGCTCCCATCGTCTTCCGCCGGGCCATCCGCCCCGTCGGCCCGACGGCATCCACGGGGAGCGTGACGAACACCGGCGCGCCCTTCCCGGAGCGCGGTGGCAGGGGGAGAGCGTGGTGGAGCTCATCGCCGCCGCCGGAGGACGAGGAGGAGGAGGGGTTATCAAGGGATCCGTTGGCGCCGGAGGAGGGCTTGGAGGAATAGAGGCGAGAAGTGATGGCGAGGCGGGGCGGGAGGCGGCGGGGCTCCGAGACAAGAAGGGGAGGAACGAGGCGGGACGGGAAGGGCCGGGCGCGGCCGAGGGCGGCGGTGGCCACGCTCGAGGGCGGCGGAGGGCAGATCGCCGCCATCCAACGGAGGAGTTAGAGAGAGAGTCTTCGAGCTGGTTCTTAAGCCTTGAGGACCGGTGGGCAAAAATTTTTTAATTGATTTTAATTTTGGTTTTTACGTTTTGATAGGACGAGGGAGTGGGGAAACGAAAGGGGATGGCTTCTCTGGCGTTTGTTATCGCACTGGGAGGTTGGTGCTCAGGCCCGTGGCGACGGGGAAACGAGGGATAATGCCAGTTGGCATTCGTCACCCGGCGCACTGTTGGCGCTAACCTGGCGATACTGAGGATTTGTTTGGCCAACTAGGGACGTACGTCCGGTAACGTTACCTTCAGGAATTTGAAGAAATTTGTGGCCAATGGAGGATACACGGCGCCCAACCAGCAAACGATGTTGACGGTTTGCTTGGCCAACTCGGGAACGTACGTCTGGTAACGTTACCTTCAGAAAGTTTAAGAAATTTGTGACCAAAGGAGGATGCAAGCCATCTTACCAGTAAAGGTCCGTTTGAGTTAGCTCTTAATTCAACTATTAGCCAATTACTATATGATATAATTATTAATTAATAATTACTTAAAAATACTTTAGCAGTTGCAAGCAACTAATTCAAATAGATTCTAAAAATTTTTTGAATAATCAACCGAATATGTTTAGATATAAAGTGATGAATTTTTTTTAATCAATTTTATAAAAAAAATAAAATCAATCTTAGCCTAAGATATTCAAGCATGATCCTTAGTAGCAATGATGTAGATTGATGGATATCCAACGGCTATGAAAGAGTGCTCATGAGGGATAAAAAGAGGTAAAACCGTTGGGGGAGGGGGGAAGAGAGAGAGTGTGTGTATGGATGGTGGCAATCATACATGACACATTGCATGATGATGGTGGTATTTTAGTAAAACTAAGATGATATGATCCTTTGATGTTTATAAGGTGTTAGGAAGATGATAATGATAGCAATAGTATTGCGAAGGATCGATTGAAGTTAGCAACTTCAGAATGTAGGATAATATTATAAAGATCAATCTTTACTTTTTATTCCTTCACTTGCATTTTATCTTAAAAATCATCAACGAAAAAAAAGAAGTTGAATTTCTTTTTCTTTATCCTCGAGATTGAGTGATTCCAACAACACATCAAAGCTCTAGAGCATTTAGATATTCAGTTTGATTTAATATGAGTATTTTTTGTTTATTTCCCCTAATTTATTGCTAGATTTATGTCTATTCAAGTAAGTCTTGAATAAGATGCTAAGAACGAGTATCCAAAAGAGAAAAAAAAAAAAAAAAAAACTGCATTTTCAATGATAACAAATGTGGCTGATTAGGTTTCATTATCACCAAAAAGAGTATGTAATCAAAATTGATGATGTCAAGCACAACTATTTGAAGTGAAAATTGTCGTAAACTTGCTAGTGGCATTAGTCCAACTAAATCACACTTAACCAAAAGCTATTTATAAAATTTCAATCAAATAAAATTAAGAATAACTTATCGAAAACTATTTTAATAGGCTTTTTTTTTTTTTTCCCTCAAACAAATGCAATCAAAGTAATTATTGTTGCGATTATTGTCTGTTGGTGAGAGTACAGATACATTAATGACCTCATCGACTTCCAAATAGTTCGGATATCTAACTCTTGGTAGCATTACTTGATTGTGTCATCTATTACTTAAGACGAAAGGCAAGAACTCATTCATGAGAATGTTATATTTTTTCTAGAATCACTTTAAGAAAAGTGAATTTGTAAAACAAAATCGGTTGATGCATGTTACTAACATTAGTAGCATGTAATATACGCAATACATGACATCTCATAACCAAAATCTAGGACAGTAATCTTCATGGCATTCCTATTGATTGATGCATTGTACTCTTCTACTTCCAAGTTCAGATGGCCATGGTTATATAATAAATTTAAATGGAAAATTTGATCATAGATGGTAAAGAAAACTTTTTTAAGGAGAAATCTTTATTGTTTTTCGAATATTTCAGTTGCAAACTCCAACAAAGCAATAATAATTTGATAAATAGACATTCAGACTACTGTCATAGTTACAGGGATAATATTTTGAATTAACACAAATGAATATTAAATAAATGTTTTATAAAACCTATGTGCTAAAATATATCAGATAATACACAAATTTTTAAGACAATCAGGTGTGTGTATACATATATATATCTACAATACATTTGTTGGAACAAAAGATTTGTGATCCACAACAATCAACCCATCCAAACAATAGACTTGTTTGCAAAATACTCATTCTATATACAAAAGTTATCTATATTGTTTTTCATGTTAAGTTTGAACCATCCACGTTACCTTTGGGTATTGAGAATAATTCTAACCTTGAGATAATGAGCTTGTCCATGATACGCACCTTCACCAAGAACTTACCTACAATAATTCCTCACGTATGGTTTGAAGTAGCCTCAACACGCCAAATGCTAGGACTAGTTCAATTTCAGCTTAAGAACTCACTTATCTTATCCTTGAATTCATTCCAATAATTCACACGTCAGAACTAGTTCAACTTTGAACAGATACCTTCTGCAGAAACGTTTCTATAATAAATTGCCATTAAATCTTGAACCAGTAACTGAATTCAAAAATCAAAACCCTACAACTAGTTCAAAATATTACTGCATGAATTTCTTTTCATTTAAGTTTTCGTGAATCTTAATATCATGCTAAAGCTCCTTTGTTTCAATTATTCCCCCACTCTCACGCAAGCTCCCTTCTTATCGGTAAACCACAACAACGACAGTGATGATAGACTAGCTGTCACGCCCCGGACCCAGCTGGTGGTGGCCCAGGGGTGACAGCCCGCCGCATGCCAGGCATGCAAGGCATCCAGTACAATATCAATTATAAACAAGGAGGGTTAACAACTATATAATATACAAAGTTTAATCCTTCATATACAAATTATGTAATGTTGGGCAACAAACCAAAGTTCCAAAATAATTCCAAATGGGGTTACATATAACAAAATAAAATCAATTTACATCAAGAACTCTCAATTACCCTTGTTGCTGCCCCTGATAATTCTGTGGCTCTGAAAAAACATTGTAAGATTTAATGAGTTTACACTCAGTAAGTAAGCCTACTATTACATATTATAGCCAAATAAGAATTTTTTTATCAAGTCAAATACAAGTCATGCTTCCAAATTTAAAAACATTTCATCATATTATAAAATTGTACAAATCTCATATTCGAATAAATTGGAAGCAATTAATATGAAATAATATTTCAAAATACCATTTCAATTTCAAATCACTGTAAATCTCATTTCATATTAATATCTCACGTCCACGTAATAACATCCCAAGGATATAACCTCCCTGTATGCCCCCAGTGGAGGAAGGGTGCCGGAGTCAATTAGCATCTAATACTATATCCTGTCACAGCACATCCCTAGGATGTGTGTTCTCCACATATTTCCCTGTGGGGGTGGGTCCCGGAGTCATGTAACATGTAGTGTGGATCATGACGACATATAATATCACAATCACAAATAGCATTTATTCGCATAATAGCAAATATGTATCAATTTACTTTCCATGTTTTACCAAAATTTGGTAATTTTCTATAATCATGTAATAACCAGATGCATGTATCAAATGCCAATTTAATTTACCAAAATTAACAATAATCAAGTCAAATATTCATTTACAAAAATGTGGTACCACAACTATCATTTTTTTCAAATAATACAATAAATCAATTCATTATTTCAATAATGGCATAATTTAATAATGATTTAAGAAAAATCATTATAACTGGCTTACTTACCTCACAACGCTAATCCAAAATCGTAAATCAATTGTAGGGATCTCTGGGTACCTACAACATAATTTTTCAGATTTTTAAATTTCAATTTTAGGATGTCAAACTGACTCCTACACTTAACCCAATTTAATCCTGGGCCCAACTTGGGGCTTGAATATCTCCAAATATAGAAGCCCAAATGGGGAAATAAAAATTCCCCGACAAACTAGGATCAACGCTGATCCCGACCATATTTTTCTTTTATTGGGCCGAGCCCAAATTGGGGCCCGAAAATTCAGCCCAAAGGGGCTAACTGGACTGGGCCGAACTCGGCCCAGTCCCGATTTTTTTTTTCTTTTTTCCCTTTTTTTTTTTTTCTCTTCCCCTGCTTCACCCCTGGTTCACCCGAACCAGGGTGGCTGGTGGCCGGCGGCCTAGAGCCTCCGCCGGCCCTCCCCCGAAGGTCGGGCGGCCGCCGACGGCCGGCCGAGCCGGCCGCCGCCCGGCCGGCCGGCCCCTTCCTCTTCTCTTTCCTCTTCTTTCTCTTCTTCTTCTTCCTTTTCTTCTCCTCTTTCGTCACTGTGCCGGCGGCACGGCCGGCCACCGTTGGCCGGCCGGACCTCACGAACGCCGCCCGGCGCGGTGAGGGCCGCCGCCGAGCCGGGCCGATGAGCCGGGCCGGGCACGCCGCCGGCTCGGACCAACGCGGGAGCTGGTTTGGCCCCCGCGGCAGGGGAGGCCCATTCCGCCCTCTCCCTTCGTTTCGTCCTATGCCGGCAACCCGGCCGGCCACCAGCGGCCGGCCGGACCCCGCCAGACGCTGCCCCAACGCCGGCGGGGGGTCGCCGACCAAGGCTCGAGCCGGCGGGCCGGTAGGCACGCCGCCGGCTCGAACCACGGTGAAGGGAGGGTCGTTCACGGCCCTCCCCCCTTCTTCCTTGCGCGGCACGACCCGGCCACCCCGGCCGGCCGAACCCCATCGGACGCCGCCCGGCGCCGGTGGGGGCTACCGCCCAGAGGCCGGGCCGGCGAGCCGGCGGGCACGCCGCCGGGCTCGAACCAGCGCGGAGCCCGCTTGGCTCCCGCGTCGCGGGGAGGGCCTCTGCGGCCCTCTCCCTCTCTCACACGCTCTCTCTCTCCCTCTCCCTCGCCGGGTGAAGGGGGGCTTACCGGACGGCGGCGAGGTGTCGGGGACGAGCGGAGGGCGGCACGGCGGCAGGTGCTTGCGAAGAGCAGGAGGGAGGAAGAAGACAGGGGGAGGGGGCTTCAGTCCTCTCCCCAGCTATTTTCCCTTTTTTTTTAGCGAGGGGAGGGCTCAGCCCTCCCCTGCACCCCCATGTGCGCGCGCGCGCTGGCGCGCATGCAGCGCGCCGCGTGTCGCGCACCCACGCCGCTTAAATTATATAAAAAAAAATTCCCTGACGGGGGTTTACATCCTCCCCTCCTTATAAAAATTTCGGCCTCGAAATTAATGTACAACATGAATAAAATTTTTGAGGCCCGAAATAAAAATTACTAGCTGTATTTATCTATCTTTCTGGTCAAAATACAACAGTAATTACACTTTTGTGCTTATATACAAATATCTATTGAGATACAAATAGATGAGGATATTTCTTTTTCACCTCCTCTTTAAGTTCCCACGTAGCCTCCCGTTCAGAATGATTACTCCACTGAACCTTAATATAGGGAATGCTACGTCGTCTCAGAACTTGGTCTTTATGGTCCATAATACGTATCGGATGCTCTTCGTATGTCAAATTTTTCTTTAGCAAAATGGGCTCCGCTTCTATGACATGACTGGGGTCAGAAATGTATTTTCTCAACATAGAGACATGGAATACATTATGTACTCCAGAGAGTGCAGGAGGTAGTGCGAGGCTATAAGCCACTTCCCCCACTCTGCTCAAGATCTCAAATGGACCAACGTATCGTGGACTCAATTTTCCTTTAAGCCCAAACCTCATTACATCTTTGGTTGGTGAAACCCTTAAAAAGACATGGTCCCCAACCTGAAATTTCAGCTCTCTTCTTCTAACATCAGCATAACTTTTCTGTCGGCTCTGAGCTACTCGGAGTCTTTCCTTAATCAGCTGCACTTTTTCTACTGTCTGCTGAATCAGCTCAGGGCCCAACAATTTTCTTTCCCCCACATTATTCTAACACAAGGGAGATCTGCATTTTCTACCATACAAAGCTTCAAATGGAGCCATTTTGATACTGGCTTGGTAACTGTTATTGTAGGCAAACTCCACCAAAGGTAGGTGGTTGTCCCAAGCACCACCCAAGTCCATTACACAGGCTCGCAACATGTCCTCTAAGATCTGTATGGTCCTCTCAGATTGTCCATCTGTCTGGGGGTGAAAAGCTGTGCTGAAATTCAGTTTGGTCCCCAGAGCCCAATGAAGACTCTTCCAAAACTGAGACACAAACTTGGTATCCCGATCTGACACAATCGACTCGGGAACACCATGAAGTCTCACTATCTGCTCAATGTACATGGTGGCCAATCTCTCGCTTGAGACCCCAACTCTGAATGGCAGAAAATGGGCTGACTTGGTCAATCTATCAATAATAACCCAGACCGCATCATTGCTTCTGGGAGTTTTGGGTAAACCAGTCACAAAATCCATGGTGATCTTCTCCCATTTCCACTGAGGGATCATTGGAGACTGAAGAGGTCCCGCAGGCCTTTGATGTTCGGCCTTCACTTGTTGGCACACTAAGCACTTGGCCACATATTGAGCAATTTCTCTTTTCATTCCTTTCCACCAGAAATTTTTTCATAGGTCTCTGTACATTTTGGTGCCTCCTGGGTGAACAGTATAGGGAGAATAATGAGCATCCCTCAAAATTTCAGCCCTTAGATCTTTCACATTTGGCACACAGAGCCTAGTATTAAATCTCAGGGATCCATCCTCATTTATTCTGAATTCATTCTGAACCCCTGATTACCTGTTGCCTTTATCTTTTGTAGTTCCAAGTCTTCTTTCTGGGAAGACTTAATCCTGTCAATCAGGGTTGGCTGAAGTATAAGTGTTGCAAGAAGCCCATCAGATCGCTGTACTCGCAAACCAACCTTCAATTTTTCAAGGTCTCTGCGAATGTGAGGGTGAGAAGTAATTATGGAAGCTAACTGCGAGGAGGACTTTACGCAAGGCATCGGCTACCACATTGGCCTTCCCTGGATGATAATGCGAGGGTTCGGAGTCATAATCCTTTAATAGCTCCAGCCACCTCCTCTGCCTCAAGTTTAGCTCTTTCTGGGTGAAAATATATTTTAGACTTTGATGGTCTGTATACACATCACAAGTCTCCCCATACAGATAATGCCGCCAAATTTTCAGTGCAAAGATTACGGCGGCTAACTCCAGGTCATGAGTAGGATAGTTCTGCTCATAAGGCTTCGGTGCTGGAGGCATAGGCTATCACCTTTCCTTCCTGCATCAGAACACCTCCCAATCCCTTTCGAGAGGCGTCAGTGAATAAAGTATATCCTCCAGATATAGATGGAAGAGTAAGGATAGGGGCTGACACCAGGCGCTGCTTGAGTTCCTGAAAACTTCCCTCACACTCCTCTGACCAAACAAACTTTGCTCGCTTTTGAGTTAAGCGAGTCAGAGGCAAAGCAATGCGAGAGAAGCCTTCCACGAATCTGCGATAATAACCAGCCAGCCCCAAGAAGCTTCTGACTTCTAATACATTGGAAGGCCGAGCACCGAGTTCACGACGGCCTCAATCTTCTTAGGGTCTCTTGATATACGAGTCTTTGGATACGATATGACCCAAGAAGGATATTTGGCTCATCCGAAGTCACATTTACGCGACTTGGCATAAAGTTTCTTTTCCCGAAGAGTACTGTGAGAACAATCCTTAAGTGGTTTTCATGCTCCATATGACTTTTAGAATAAATCAAGATATCATCAATAAAGACCACTATAAAGCGATCCGGGTATGGTTTGAAGATTACGTGCATCAAGTCCATGAATGCTTTGCGGGGCATTAGTCAACCCAAACGGCATCACCAAGAACTCATAATGGCCGTACCTGGTTCTGAATGCAGTCTTAGAAACATCCTCAGCCTTGATCTTGTGCTGATAGTACCATGATCGACGATCAATTTTTGGGAATACCTGAGCTCCTTGAAGCTGATCAAATAGATCATCAATCCTCGGCAAAGGGTACTTGTTCCGCCTTTGTTACCTTATTAATTTCTCGGTAATCAATGCGGAGCCGAAAGGCTGCCATCCTTCTTTTTAACAAATAATCTTTGGAGCACCCCAAGGAGAGACACTAGGCCTAATACATCCTCCATCCAGAAGCTCCTGCATCTGACATTTTAACTCTTTTAACTCAGCTCGAGCCATACGGTAAGGGGCTTTGGATATAGGTCCAGTGCCAGGGGCTAAATCAACAGTGAACTCGACTTCACGATCGGAGGTAATTCCGTCAATTCCTTCGAGAAAGACATCGGGAAACTCTCGAGCCACCGGAATATCTTTCAAGCGGTGTTCATCTGTGAAGGTCCCTAACCATAGCAAGAAACCCACGACCACTTTTTCTCAAGTATTTCGCGGCTTGCGGAAGTGACACTAATACGAGAAGCCGGATGTTCACGACTCCCACTAAACTGAATTCGGGGAAGATTAGGAATTTTAAAGATTACCCTTTTCTGAAACGGTCAATAAAAGCATGATAGGAGGCCAACCGGTCCATCCCTAGGATTACATCAAAGAATTTCGGTGGGAGGACTATCGGATCGGCGTTCAACCTCCTATCTTCCATGTCAATCGTGCAAGATTTACACACTGAGTCTACCATCATGACATCTCCATTAGGAAATGCAATATGCAACTCTTGCTCTAGAGGAACGGGTGTCAATGATGCATTCTTGGCAAGAAAACTATCGGATATAAATGAATGTGTGACACTCGGATCAATTAAAGTCTGAGCATAAGTGTTGCCTACTTTAAACATACACAATCATAAAGATTAACTTAACTTAGATGTCATGCAGCATCATATGTTTTTCCTCTATCTACTACCATAATCCATGCATTATACCAGGTATGAATGCAATAATTTTTAAAAAAATAATTTAATTTAACAGACATACCTGTCACCACAGTGTTAGAGGCAGCAGCGTCCTGCTGAGTGAGGGTAAAGACCCTCCCTTGGGTCCTGGGCTGCTGCTGGCTCTTCCCTAATCTGAAGGGGGCTGCTGATCCTTTCGGAGGGGACAGGTGGCCATTTTGTGGTCCATCTTCCTACAAATAAAGCAGGCACCAGTCAGCCTGCGGCACTGCTTGTCCTGATGGGCCTTCCCGCAATGAGGACAACGGGTCTCCTTATCCTTCTGTCCTGAGGGAGCCTGAAGGAAACCCTTCTTCTTCTTAGCCTGCCCTGAAGACTGGCCAGAAGGAGGTCCCCTCCTCTTCATCTGCTGCTCTCTCATCTGCTGAATGGCAGTCATGTCCCTCTCAATGACCAGAGCCTTGCTCACCACTTCACTGTAAGTGGGGAGCTCAAATGCATTGACTGCCTGCCTCAGCCTGGGGTGCAGTCCCTCAGTGAATTTGGTGATCTTGGCTCTCTCGGTCATAACAAAATCTGGGGCAAATCTGGCCAATCGTCTGAACTCGGCTTCATACTGGGCCACAGGAAGGTTCCTCTGCTCTAACCTCATAAACTCAGACTCCATCTGTCTGCGAACACTCTGGGAAAATACTGGCGATAAAAGGCCTCCTTAAACTGTTCCCAAGAGATGGCCCGCCCTCCAGAGTGCTGCTCCAACATCAGCCACCAATCGTATGCCTCCCCCTGGAGGAGGTAGGCGGCAAATCTGATCCGCTCCTCCTCCGGGCTACCAAGGGCCGTAAAGGCCTTCTCAATCTCTCTTATCCACCTCTCCGCATCAAGTGGGTTGGTGGATCCAGAGAAGGGAGGAGGGGCCAAGCTCTTAAACTCAGAGAAGCTACGACCCCCTCCCTGCCAGGGCTGAGATGGAGCGGGCTGAGTAGACTGATCGAGCTGGGCCGGCTGGGTCTGAGGAGTAGGAGGGGCAGACGGAGTCTGCGGAATAGTAGAGCCAGATATAGCGAGCGATGTCTGCCAGATCTGTTGTTGCATGGCTGAACCGCCTGAGTCACCCCCAAGAATGCCCGGAGTAACTCGGCCTGCAGCTGCTGTGGGTCGTTGCCAACTGGGGCAACGGAACCCGCATCTGGTGAGGCTTCCGGGCCTCCCTGCTGGTCAGGGTCACCAGCCTGAGAGTCCCCCTCATGTCGCTGACCACTGGTGCGACGATGCATTATGAAATCTGTCATGGTTAGATTCCAATCAATATCATAATAAATCATCAAATCTCAAGTATTTATTTAAACAAGTCACTTGAATTTTTCTAATGTTATTACCCTCCTGATGTCATGTCAATATTTGGCCTAAAGTTAATCATGTGTTTGGCCCTAATGTCAAACCTTGTTCTGATACCACTACAAGCTGTCACGCCCCGGACCCAGCTGGTGGTGGCCCAAGGGTGACAGCCCGCCGCATGCCAGGCATGCAAGGCATCCAGTACAATATCAATTATAAACAAGGAGGGTTAACAACTATATAATATACAAAGTTTAATCCTTCATATACAAATTATGTAATGTTGGGCAACAAACCAAAGTTCCAAAATAATTCCAAATGGGGTTACATATAACAAAATAAAATCAATTTACATCAAGAACTCTCAATTACCCCTGTTGTTGCCCCTGATAATTCTGTGGCTTTGAAAAAACATTGTAAGATTTAATGAGTTTACACTCAGTAAGTAAGCCTACTATTACATATTATAGCCAAATAAGAATTTTTTTATTAAGTCAAATACAAGTCATGCTTCCAAATTTAAAAACATTTCATCATATTATAAAATTGTACAAATCTCATATTCGAATAAATTGGAAGCAATTAATATGAAATAATATTTCAAAATACCATTTCAATTTCAAATCACTGTAAATCTCATTTCATATTAATATCCCACGTCCACGTAATAACATCCCAAGGATGTAACCTCCCTGTACGCCCCTAGTGGAGGAAGGGTGCCGGAGTCAATTAGCATCTAATGCTATATCCTGTCACAGCACATCCCTAGGATGCGTGTTCTCCATATATTCCCCCTGTGGAGGTGGGTCCCGGAGTCATGTAACATGTAGTGTGGACCATGACGACATATAATATCACAATCACAAATAGCATTTATTCACATAATAGCAAACATGTATCAATTTACTTTCCATGTTTTACCAAAATTTGATAATTTTCTATAATCATGTAATAACCAGATGCATGTATCAAATGCCAATTTAATTTACCAAAATTAACAATAATCAAGTCAAATATTCATTTACAAAAATGTGGTACCACAACTATCATTTTTTTCAAATAATACAATAAATCAATTCATTATTTTAATAATGGCATAATTTAATAATGATTTAAGAAAAATCATTATAACTGGCTTACTTACCTCACAACGCTAATCCAAAAGCGTAAATCAACTGTAGGGATCTCTGGGTACCTACAACATAATTTTTCAGATTTTTAAATTTCAATTTTAGAATGTCAAACGGACTCCTACACTTAACCCAATTTAATCCTGGGCCCAACTTGGGGCTTGAATATCTCCAAATATAGAAGCCCAAATGGGGAAATAAAAATTCTCCGACAAACTAGGATCAACGCTGATCCCGACCATATTTTTCTTTTATTGGGCCGAGCCCAAATTGGGGCCCAAAAATTCAGCCCAAAGGGGCTAGCGGGCCCGGCGAACCGCCCGGTCGTTTTTTTTTTTTTTCCTTTTTCCCTTTTTTTTTTCTCTTCCCCTGCTTCACCCTGGTTCACCGAACCGGGGGTGGGGCTGGCCGACCGGCGGCCTAGGGCCGCCGCCGGCCCTCCCTCGGGGTCGGCCGGCCGCCGACGACCGGGCCCCGGGCCGGCCGCCGGCGGCCGGCCGGCCTCCTTCCTCTTCTCTTTCCTCTTCTTTCTCTTCTTCTTCTTCCTTTTCTTCTCCTCTTTCGTCACCGTGCCGACGGCACGGCCGGCCTGCGGTGGCCGGCCGGACCTCACCGGACGTCGCCCGGCGCCGGTGAGGGCCGCCGACCGAGCCGGCCCGGCCGAGCCGGTGGGCACGCCGTCGGGCCGGACCAACGCGGGAGCCGGTTTGGCTCCCACGGCGGGGGGAGGGCCATTCGGCCCTCTCCCTTCGTTTCGTCCCCATGCGGCGACCCGGCCGGCCACCGGCGGCCGGCCGAACCCGGCCGGACGGCGCCCCGGCGCCGGCGGGGGTCGCCGACCAAGGCTCGGGCCGGCGGGCCGGCGGAGCACGCCGCGGGCACACGAACCCACGGTCGAAGGGAGGGCCATTCCACGGCCCTCCCCCTTCTTCCTTGCGGCGGCACGGTCGGCCACCCCGGCCGGCGGGACCCCATCGGACGCCGCCCGGCGGGCCGGTGGGGGCTACTTCGCCCAAGGACCTGCAAGGGGCCCGGCGAGCCGGCGGGGCACGCCGCGGGGCCCAAACCAAGCGCGGGAGCCCGCTTGGCTCCCGCGTCAGGGGAAGGCCTCCTGCGGCCCTCTCCCTCTCTCACACGCTCTCTCTCTCCCTCTCCTCGCCGGTGAAGGGGGGGGCTTACCGGACGGCGGCGAGGTGTCGGGGACGAGCGGAGGGCGGCATGGCGGCAGGTGCTTGTGAAGAGCAGGAGGGAGGAAGAAGACAGGGGGAGGGGGCTTCAGTCCTCTCCCCAGCTATTTTCTCTTTTTTTTTAGCCTTCCCCTGCACCTCCATGTGCGCGTGCGTGGGCGCGCCGCGTGTCGCGCACCCACGCCGCTTAAATTATATAAAAAAAAAATTGCCTGACGGGGTTTACACTAGCTCCACGTCGAAAAGGGATGGGGACGACGCAGCTACCACAAAGAAATGATCAAGGAATTCGAACAAAGATATTTAATGGTGGTGCATTGCATTGAAAGGTCTAATTTTGATATATTTAAGACCCATGAGGATAACTAGCATCCTGTTCTTCCCCTCCTTATTTCTCTTTCCATATACTTTTTTATTAAGATTTTCCTGTTAACTTTATGTTTTATACCACAAGATTTGTTTCAATTGTTATTTAGTGGACCTTTCTTTCTTTCTTTTTTACATACATACATGTGTATGTATATATATATATGTATATATATATATATATATATATATATATATATAGAGAGAGAGAGAGAGAGAGAGAGAGAGATGGATCTGATCATCCTTACGATATCTGAATCCACATAGATTTTGAAGCCACTTTACTTTTTTTATCTTTTTCACTCTTAAAATTCGTATTCATATGAATCTAAAGATAGAAAAAACAATCAGATTTAAACTTAAATACATTCGAATAAAGCCAAATTTGGCTTTCTTTCTCTCTCTCTATGTGCATTTAAGAAACATTGAGGCAATTTTTTTTAATTATCTGAAAGAAAGTAAACTCCTTTAGAGATTATAGTTTCTTCATTAAAGTTTTTTGTCAATAAAAATATAATTACTAACGGGCTCGATTTCAGCCCTATATTTGCCTTTTCAATTAGTAAACTTGTGAGTCAACATACATTATTTTTAGAAAATCAAAAGGAATGACCTAAGTTGTTCGAGCATGATATAAGAATTTAATCCACCATACTAGATCGTGCAAATTAGAATAGGAAAAATATAATAGAATAGAATTGAATTAATACAAAGTAAAATAATAAAAAAAATGACACGTATTTTGTACTTCAAATATAAAGCCATTCTTTTAGGGTACTTGTGATAGGAATGATATATATTCTAGCAAACTTAATTCAATCATATATGTCATTTTGAATCACATGATCTTCAAAATAAATTGGTTTTTAATTTACAACTCAGCAAAACAAGGAATGGAGTATACATTATAATTATTTTTCGTAATGATTGAGCTTTAAGAAGCTATCATTTTTTTGCAAACCATAGGTTGTGCACTCAATCATTTAAACCCAACAATAAAATATGATAACAAAGCAATTACCACTCTTCCTATTATAAATGTCAAATGTTTTGAAATAACATCTACAACTAAAACTATATCATACAAGAAATATGCTTGACCTTTAAAACAAAATACATGGCATGACCTTTTTTTTTTTTTTTTTTCTTTGATATTATATAACTTGCACTCATTAAAGTTCATATTTAGCATCACTCATTAGCCCAAACTAAAATTATGATGATCCATTTCCACTTTGAAGTGGCATTTTCATTGGAGTCCTTGGTCCTTCTCCACTCTATTTTAAAATGTTGGAGCCTTCATAAAAGCCAAATCATCCATGTTGGTGCATTTCTTTTCTAGCAATTTTTTAGAAGATTTTGTCAGTACGTTGTTGAGATAATAAGAAGGCCAAAATGCCAATACGTTGTTTAGTAAAAAGATTTTAAGCTTACTCTACATGGCTAGTTATTTGAAGCCAATGTCACTTTTTTACCCACCTTTTGAGAGTGATTCCAACTGGCATTGAACTCTTGGCACCTCGTTCAAGGTTTTAGTTTCATGTTCAAAGCAATAGAATGCCACGAAATAGTTTGATTTTCATAGTATATAATAACATGGATACTAGGCATATTAGAATAGCACAAATTAGATATGATATAATCTTTTTGAGTCAAAGGAAAAAAAGTATATAATTTATTGGGCTGATATATGTAAGGATGTATTTGGTTTACTGTATAGGATTGGAGTGGTATAGAATTATCGAACCAATGATATTTTATACCCATAGGATTGGATTGAATTATATTAAAGGGCTTAGAATGTGAAAATTTAATTGATAGTGTTTGAAATGCATGCATGTAAGGTTTACTAAGATTGAATTATTGGAGTTGCTTTAGTTTTTTCAAAATACTTTTTTTTTATTTTTAATATAAATTAGTAGACTTAATTTCAAATTTATTGATTTTACTGAAGAAATTCTGGTACTTGAACCCAACTTGATTTTTTTTTATAATTTAAAAATTTTTTAAGATGCCTTTTTTGATTTAGAAGTCCATATATAAATTGATGAAATATAAAATCCACGCATGTTTCATTACTTCAGCTCAACAATTTTGAGAGAAAATGAAAAGGTACATTATTTTATTTTATTTTTTTGATATTGGAACTGAGGATTTCATGGGCCAAATAGCCTTTAAATTTCTCACGTTGGATAGAAAAATTTATGTTTTAGCATATGATTGATTAATGAGATTACAATCATCAATCGATCTAGTTTGTTTTCACAAAGGATGCATTTTATATTTGCTTCACATGCGAACATGCGATAGAGATTTACGCATGTTCGGCATGCTCCAAAATTTATATTTACATTGGTTGAGATGCTCTCTGACCCTTAAAGTTATAGTTTATGAGGGATTGGATCGGAAAACCGAACCCACGCGAACCATCGTATCAAACACGCCTCGGGAGGAACGAAAGAAGTTTGCATCGGACGTTGCATCGGGGGTACCCCTAGACGGCCGTTCCGATGGCCCAAACAGTCTCCTTTTGCATTCCAAAAATGCCCCTGTGACTGGAACGAAACTACACCAGCCGAGGTTTTGGCCCAATTAAAGTCGGCACTCCATTTAACCAGGCCATTCCTCGCCGGTCCTGCCCGCGCCGCGCAGGCGACTCGATGGTTCTTGGCTTCCTGCCCTCTCGCCATGCCCGCCAAGAAAACCTGGGTGGCCTTGCGCGCCGCCACCGCTCGCAAGTCCTCCTCCATGGCGGAGGGGACCGAGGGAGTGAGCCTTATTGAATGGCAGGGATGGGGCACCTCCTCCCCCGTCCCCGCCGTAGTGGCGGAGGTCATCCAGCACCTCAGGGCCTTGGAGCGAGATACCGACAGCCACATGAGCTTCGGCGGCCTCGGCGGTAAGCTCCAGGTGATTACACCGCCTCCTTTTCCTATCCTTCTTTCTGTCTGAAAGAACCAATCATTCTCTTGATTTTTTCCCCCTTTTGGATTGACCGAAACATATTGTCGTCCGATTCTTGATTCAAGTCCTTTTATCAGAGGTTCGGTGTTGGATGAAACACCATTTCTACTCTTTCTTTTATTCTTTTTCACTGAATAAGCTGAAAAACCTTTTTCTTTAATTTCTTGCAGATTGTATTCTTGTGAAAGCCCATTCTGACTAGTGTTTAGTCCAACATTAGTCATGTATTAGGGAAGAAGTTCAAATAACACCCTTTGACTAGAGGATGCAATCATATAGGTTGGATCAGATTATTTTAAGTTCGGGTCATTGAAGCAAACCCTAGCCCGAGGGCCAACCCATTTTTCATTTCATGTTGGCTTTATTTTTTTTCTTTAAAAAATTTAATATATTCTTTTTTTTTTCCTATTTTCTAAAAGTAATTTATCAACGTTCCTTTCAATCTTTTATGTCTTTTATCTATTTGTCACTCTAAATGCTAGAGGAGATAGGCACAAAATTATAATATAATTAGGCACTAATAAAAATAATAGTTATAAACTTATAAAAAATATTAAGATAATATAATTAAGCAATAGTTCATGAAAATATACTTTTAAAATTAAACAAACATCAATATTAAATTATCAATAAGATTATGAGGTAAAGTGAACAAATATTAAAAATATACTTAATTTTATAAATAAAAAAAGGCAAAGTTATGCCTAATTTTTAAAGAAGGCAATTTTATGCTAACTCAATGGGGACCTTCTACCCACTTGATTAGGGCCAAGTCTTCAAACTTTGATTGAATTCGAGGTGGGTTTCAAGAAAAACTGAAAACCTTATAATCGAAGTCAAACCAGAGCTAGTATATATAATCTTCATCCTGAAACCTACTTTGAATTTATATTTTTAAATATTTTAAAGTTTTTAAATATTTAAAAGTTTTTAAAATATTTTTAAAGTGTATTTTTAAAGATAATTTTTGAAAAAAAGAAAAATAGTAGGAGCAGGGCACCAAAGTGGGGTCGAGATCTCCATTCTTGTTAGATTGGGGATAGAGACTAAAATTATTGCCTCAATAAGGTACGAGATGGGGTATAGGAAGTCGAGGATGGGGATGGAGTGGCAAAACTGGTCGCTACCCATTTCGTTGTCATTTCTACTAAATACTTCTTTTCCATGTCCTTCTCAAGGATGTTTGTAGTTGTTGATGCTGATTCTTCAACAACATCCAACTTAGAAAGTGCATTTTTAATCCCATCATTTATTGAATCTCATTAGCATCATCTACATTATATATCAGAGAATATAAAATATTAAAACATTAACTATGTAAACAATCCAATTAATAATTCATAAAATTATATAATGCCATTTAGATAAAATTATAAAATTTAAAACAAATGAAATTAAAAATATATCCTACCTTCATATCCAAATAATCAATTATGAGTGGTAATTAAAGCTTATGCATTTTCTGACAAATACCATTTTCAGATCATTTCTGGTTACCCATGATCCGACCTAGCTCGATGTGATCTGAAAATTTTTGGATTATTTTGGGTTTGATTCAGAAAAAGCAAAACCCTAACCCTATTTTTTTCGGATGGTGACCCGACTCGCCCCGGTCTGAAAGTTTTTGGATTATTTTGGGCTTGATTCAAAAAAAGCAAAACCCTAACTCTATTTTTTCCAATGGATTCAGGTCGGGTCAGATTCTGCCACCTCTACTTCTACTTAGTCCTTTTGGGTGTTGTTTTGCATTGTTACAAATTGTATCAGAGTGGACCTAACCCATGGCCTACATGGACTACAAGACATTGCAGATGAGCTTTATGTGTTTGTTATTGGATTTGGATGTATATTTAAATATGATTGCTTAACGTAGCAAGGACATCGGGGCTTGAATGAGAGAAGTATATAAGAGTCCATGCCAGCAAGTGTTTAGTTTCACATCGGTTATGTGTTGGAAAGACATTGGGTACTTATGTAGGATCAAGGATCTCAAATAATACCTTCTGGCTGACTTTTTTGGATAAGATCTTAAGTTGTTACATTTCTTGATTTGAGTTAATTTATTAGATGGAATTAGTTAACAGGGTGGTGGTTTCCATCTCATCTTTTCCTATTCCTTTCTATGTTCTTTTCACTAAATGCGTTTAAAAATTCAATCTTTATGTTATTCCTTAAAAAAAAAAAAAAAATCTTGTGGCATTAATTGAATCTTATGATAGAATTATTTGAAAATTATCTTGTGCTATTTTCTTTTGTTCTATCAGAGAAAAATAGTTAATGGCTATTGCACGCAACAGATATGGCTACTGCTTGTTTTTTATCAAAATTTATTTTTCTTGCTAAATAAGTTTCAAGAACCTTGTTTTCTCTTTTAATTTGAGATTTTGTTCATTTTCTCCTGATTAACTGAAACTTAATGTGGGTTCTTTTTCTTGAACTAATTTGTCCTATCAGAGAGAATAACTTAATGGGTATCTTTAGCTGCTTGCATGATTGGTAGAAATCAGTTGCCCTTTAGCCGATAGATATAAGTTCACATGTTGCTTGATCACCGTAAGAAACCCAGTATTCTTAGTAGTTTTAGGGTTGATCGAAGTGAAGTTATCTAAGTTCTTCAAATTAAAAAGAAAAAAAAAATGTAACACTAAGGATCAAAGACAAAAATTGTTATCTAACATTTCTTTTTGTTAATAGAAGGTGGCTTTTGAACACTGTCATTGTTGATCCCAAGCTCCAATGAGAAAGGTGGAGAGTTGACGTCAGGTGGACAGTCGGTTGATTTATCATAATATTTACGGATGATATTATATTGATTGATGAAAGAAAACTAGATTAAATATTAGATTGGAATTTTGGAGGAAAATTTTAAAGGATAAGGACTTAAAAATTAGTAGAACAATGATCTAATATATGGAATGCTGGTTTGGTGAGAATGAAAAAGAAGACATGATATCAATTAAGATTGATGGATAAAAGATACCATAGTGACCAATTTCGTTATTTAGGATCTATTATACAAAATAATGGCGAAATGATGAAGATATATGTAATTAAATTAAAGCTAGTTGGATAAAGTGGAGAGATATACCTGCGCTATTATGTAATAAGTTCACACCTTAAAGATTGAAGGAAAAATTTATAGAAAAATAGTAAGACATGCAATGTTGTATGGCTTAGTGTGCTGAGCAATAAAGAAAATACATGAAAGTAAATTGAGTGCGGTAAGAACGAAAATGTTAAAATGGATGTGTTGTAAAATTAGGAAGATAAATTGAGAAATGATATAGTAAAGGAGTTATAAGAGTTGCACAAATTAAGGACAAAGTGATGGAAAATCGATTCAGATGGTATGAACATATAAAATGAAGATCTGATGAGGCTCCTATAAAAAGAGATACTTGTTTAAAAAATGTTGAATGTTGTAAGCAACTAAGAGAAAGACTTAAATTAATATAGACGAAGTTTGTGAGAAAAGATAGAAGGGAACTTGGAATAGCATTGAGTTGGCCCTATATAGGAATATTTGGTGAATAAGGATCCATAACATGAAAAGACTAGATGATTATGATTACAATTATGGGAAGGCTGCTTCTAGCTTTTCATTTTCTTGCAATGGTAATGGTTGACTTTGAAGTCATGTCATCATTGGTAAGCTGTTGTGTATGTTTACAGTTATTGATGCAGATGGTGCTGCTTTATGTGTTATTGACAAAAAGTTCTGCCATGCTTAAGTGCCTGCTTATTAGGTATCTAGGTTTTCTCATTGCTACTTGCAAATAATTTTTTTATTATTGGTACAGGGCACCTCTGCACTTGTTTGTAATAATGGAAATTGACTCTTCAACCTCTTTAGTGGTGTAGATTGTGATTAAATATCTGCTGTAGTATATTGAATCTGTTCAGCACATTAGTTTGATTTTCAAAATAAATAGGACAATTCAGTTCATCTTCAAAACCTTATACTTCTTGTGATTTTTGAAGGAAATGATCCTTCATGACTTTAGATGGAAATTCATATACCAGGTAACTTTGGGATATGTATAATTATGCTTAGACATCATTTTGTTATCTACTAATTAATGGTAGTCAGCTTGGTTTTATGATCTTGTCTCAATTAGCATGATTTAGAGCTACAAATTGTTGCATTTATTTTTAAGTTGGCTTTTGTAGGGCAGTTTCAAGGTTCAAGAGGATATAAAGCATAGAGCAGTTTATGAGTCTCTTAGTGATCCTGAAAAGAAGCTGCAATTTTTTGCTGCTAGACAAATAGCCTGTCGTTTGCTCGGAAGTAGAGGATACCTTTGCCAGAAGGTATAATTGCATGCTATTTTTTTCTTTCCTCATGGCAGAATTTGTATTCTTACAATCTTGACAATTTACTTTTTGTCCATCTTTCCTCACAAGTTTAACATTACCAACTTACCCTTGTTTACTTTGATGCTTTTCTGCTTGACATCGTAGTACGTAGGTTGTCTTACAGTTTAAGCCCTGAGGGCAGGGCTGCAATAGAACCGTGCTGTTCATGAGCAGCTCAAGCAAGCCTCTCTAATAGGATTTTCCTGTAGCCAACTGGGTAAGGGTATCGTGGACGGTGGATCACATTATCCTGAGTATTTGCACAAAGTGTTAAAAACTTTGTTTTATGATAGGTATTTTTTTTTATATGTTTCCATCAGGCACTCAAAGTTATCCATTCCATCTTAATGTCCAACTATAGTTTTATTGGATAAGCGAAAAAAAAAATCCAAATTTTCTTCCAAATATCAAGTATTATAATATTCTATAAGGAAACTCAGTTCCCCTTTGGGTTCAGATTATGATTTGCAAATTATTTATTACTTGATCTCAACTTAATATGAAATCTAGAATTCTAATTTAAGTCCATGACCTAGGGCAGTTGCCAGGTATGAAGGGCCTAATTGATGAAATCATCTCAATTTGCATACTTTAACTATATCTATGTGTTGTACACAAAAATTAAGATTATTCTACCTTCTGTATCAACTCTGGCAATTTGGCTGTCTTTGTCTTTAGGTTGGATTCCTTTTTTCTTCTGCTTGTATTGTTGAGAATGATGTTTTGTGATTCTGAAACTTTATTGCTTTTTAATCATGATATTGCAGTGTTGGCTTCCCATGGAAGATTGCATGTGTTCTAAACTTGTTCCGTGCCCTTCGTGGCGTGGGATAAAATTTTGGCTCTATATGCATCCAAAGGTCTGTCTATTACCTGTTACCTGCATTGCCTTCTAAGTTCTAACTATCCTTTCATTGTCCTCCTTGTAAGAATATCATTCTATATATGTCCTCATTCTTGCAGGATTTTTTGCGCCAAAATAACACTGGAAAGTTGTTGTGGCAAATATTTGGAATTCAAGCTGCAACTCTGTGTCTTTTCGGCATCCATGAACATGAAGACATCATGTGGGACACATTCAGGCATTCAGGTTTGCACATGATTTTTTTTTTTTTTAAATTAATTTGAAATGTATTAATTCCTGAATGACAAGAACTAGTTGTAACGGTGGTAACTAACATTGCTAGTTGTTAGGTGTTTCATCACTAGTAGCAATTAAATAGTTGCATTCCGGTCATATTCTGCAACTTGTCTTGACTTTTCATGTTGGTCTTCCTGTCCATAACTCTGCATTAACACGAATTATGTACAAAATTAATCATATAAAGTATTTTAGCACTAATTACAATGCAATACATGAATAGTTGAAATAATTCTTGTTTTCATTTTGTTCAACTTTGACAAGCTGCATTTAACTGATCAAGCAGAACTTTATACACTTACCTTATGCATCTAGCTCTCTATATCAAGCTTTTAAATCTCATGGAATTTTTTCACGAGACAAGATGCCCCACATCCTATCTCGATCCCCGACCTAACCAGATGTTCCAATACTTGCTTGAGATATTTTTTTTCTTAGAAAAAAATATTTATGTAGCTTTAGCATTTTATTTGATTTTTAAATATATTTAAACTTTAAAAATTATATTTTTTTGATAAATTAGATTTATTTAAAATTCATACTATAACGTATTATGGCTGAGACAGGACGAGATGGGACAGCCGAGACCAATCCCAGAATCACTATGGGATAGGATGGGATGGGATGGTCGAGATGACCCCCATCCCACTGAGACTTAAATCACTGCTTTGTATTTCATAAAACTCATGCCTTTTTTTTTAAGTGGAATGACCATTACGAAAATATCTGGATTGATATAATAGACCTAATATTCCTCGCAACATTGTTACTTGAACGGTTTATATAATTGAAGCTCATTACATTTATGATTTTGTCGAAGGTTCATTTAGTAATGCACCTATCTATTTGAATGCATTAGACATGCCTTTCTTCTTCTTTTTTTTTTCTCTGTTTGAAATGCTATTTTCCTTAGTGCATTTTATAGGTTGCCCATATATGTAAGTTTTATTGGTACCTAAAGTGGATACAGTTTATTTTATTTTATTTTAGTCTAACATTCATCTTCAAATGCCATTATTGTCGCAACAGTAACTATTTTAGCAACTAATGATTATCTTGATAATAGAATATGACTATGAGTTCATCATTTGCAGCAGTTTCCCAATATTGTGTAATGCATTTATGCATTTTTTTTTAAAATCTGTCATGGCTTCAATCTAATTGGAAAATTCTTCCATTTCAGGAAAAAACAAGGTGTGGTTTCTCTATCCCAATAAGAGTTCAACTACCAAGTCAGTTCAGGATATCTTCTTTGAAGGGCCATTTGCAGGCCTTGAAGATCAAAAAGTGGTATTTTCCATTGATTGTTCTTGTTGAAGCTCACATCATACATCCAGTTTTGTGAATTTTTATGTGTAAAAAATGTTTACAGGCAAAGGCATCGCTGTGCTTCTACTTTCATGCAACTTTGTGTTGGAAAATATTCTTATGCTAGAAAGACTATCTATGGTTGATCTATGTATTCATAGACAACACATTGTTATTGCAACAGAATTATTGGATATGACCAGGAACATCATTGTCCTACATGTTCTCATCTCCTGTCATTGCTAACATAATGGAGCAGGAGAAGACATGGTAGATTAACTGGATCCTTCCCTTGCTGTGCGCCTATGGAAGGGGTGTTGCATTCTCCACCCAAATGCTTACAAATTTCCACATCTTAGACATTTTTTCTCTTAGGAAAGTCATCCAAATTGTGGATTTGGGATACAAAACTTCCATTTTTAACAACCCAAATCACCTAAACTCAGGATTTTGACATTCTATTCCTTTTCAACGGAAAAAAAATTGATATAATGACAAAAGTTTCAACTGAATGTTTCTAAAGAGTATTATTTTCTAAATAGAAGCATGTCATGCAGCTTTGAAGAATATGGTTTCAGTTTGTTCTTTAAGAGAAGTTCTGATGATACTGCACTAAGAAAATATATCATGATCAACTTCTACTTAGTCAAGAATTTTGAAGTCTAATTTTGTTGTTAGCTGCTAAAATTAGGTAAGAGCTATACTCTATTGTTCGAAGTAATCTTAGTTTGGTCTCAGGTCTGAAATCAAATTTTTTGATATGCCAAACTGGACAAGTGTAAAACTCCAGAAGAGGAAAGGTTGCACATTACTCTGTATAGAGTAGTGACTGCTATCCATGTGTCTTGCATGTTCCCATTCAGTTTAATTGAATTTTGCTTTCTATGTTCAAGCATTGGATTACCTTGGTTGGTTAATTTTCCATGCACTCTCATAAGGAATACTGCTCAACCCTGTTGTCTTGAGTCTATGTTAAAATGTTGACATCATTATTACAGGTTCTCGAGGGAAGGACTTTAAACTTTGTTTTGATTGATGGTACCTGGAGCAATTCAGCTGCAATGTATAGACGTTTAAAGGTACATTCTGATCTGGATTTTTGTTTCCGTATCCTCTATTATTATTATTATTATTTTTAAAGGTTGTTCGGATGGGCAGATAATAATAGATATCCATAGCTTCTGTTGGAAAGCTTTAAAAATTGTGATGTTAGAGTTGTCTGGGTGTTACTTGGAATGAACATTATCATGGAAGCTACTGGACAACATTATATGGAGTATCTCTGTAACAATGAAAAGATAGTTTTTTGCTGTTAAGTCTCTAAAGATATTAGTTCAAACTAAGGTGCAGGAGATTATTTGTCGGATTAATATTATTCTTGGTGAGCCAGCCTCTGATCAATGTTTTGGGGTACTGACAGAGGGAGGACCCTTTAAGGACCTGTATTTAGGGAACAGAACTGGGCATGTTTGATTCACATGATAATTTAGTAAATGTCCACAGTGTTGCGAAGATCATGCTCATGGGCATATTATACTACCCTTTATCAGTAGTCAATATTTAGAAATGTGTATCATGAAATCACATAGACATAAAATGTGAGGAGGCAGTTGGATGGAGGATGATTGATACGATGCTGGGGATTAAGAGAAAAGAGCATGTGGTCTCATGGAAACAGAAGTCTGATTGGATGCAAGAACTTTAGTCCTGGAGAAGTATTTGTTTCATGTTTGGATCTACAGGAAATCAACCATGAAACATGTTAATGCTTAACTATGAATCCATAGACTTAAACCTATCTGTTTGACAACTAGGCTTCAGATCCAGGTGCAGATTCTGTACACCTGATCATTTCCTTTTAACTCTGAAGCAGTGTCATATCCTGCATGTTCCTTTGCAATTTTTAAATGGCCTGGTCTGTAGGTTTTCTACATGAGCAACTCAGTTGTTATTTGTTGAGTTTGAAATTTACGATTGAAATCATTAACCTTGTACCTGGTAGTCACAACTTTTAGTCTTCTTCTTTTTCTTTTTTTTGGGTACAGAGTCATGCAGGATTTTAAAGAATCTCTGTGTGTATTGGATCAGCTAATGTAAATTCCCACATTTTTTGTAGAACAGCATTCCCAGAACTCGGTTGAGTATCTTCTGAGACAAGCAGAAACACAGAATTGTTTGATTTTAATAGCTATAAATCACCCTTTTAGTTCTCATGAAATCTGTCATTGATACTTGTATTCATATGTGGATGCAATGTCTACAAAACTGGTGCCGAGATCCATACTAGTACATTACCGATTTGGTATAGTATATAGTACGGTATGCATTCCATACTGAGCTAGGGTGCCATCTTTTTTGACTCTTAACCACACGGTACGGGTCAATCCGGACCGATTTTGTTTATACTGAATCAAAACTCGGTGCTGTACTAGTATCTTATCAGTACAGTAAGCCTTGTATGGATGTACTTTTTGTTGCAGTACTCCTAATCAATTATAGAGTCATGGCCCATTCCTATTGATATTAGTCACTTTGCCCCTAATGTGTGGATTCTATTGCATGGGTGCAGCCATCCAGTGAACCAGTTGTTGCTCCTCAATTTTGGTGGTATGAAAGCTGGACTTGGCTTATTGGTCTCGACATGAGAATTTTGAAGACCTTTTGTAAGGATCAACTAAGCTATCAATAATCCATTGGGTTGAACAGGTATCAGGAATGATTTGCAATAGTCCCCAAATCATTATTAGCCACTGCAACCTCGCTAGAGTTTCATCTAGAAATCATTGGCCTATCAATGAATGAAGGATCCTACTTATCTAGAGGAATTAATTTTCATCAAGTGATATCTAATTATTTTTTTCAAGGTACACCAAACCGCGCCAAACCGTTCGGTATGAGGTGTACCGAACCGCGCGTTACAGGACATACTGAACTGTACTAATGTGAAACTAGTACCGTTCACCGTTTCAAAATACTATGAGGCTAGTATTACCCCAAATTACCCTATATAGCTTAGAACTATCTCGGATCAACCTCATACTGACCTCATATCATACCGAACTGTCCCATACCATACCAAACCACCCAATTTAGCTCCGTATGGAGCAGTTCATTGGTTGGAATCTTTCAGTTCACCTAATCAGTATGTCGTTGGTTCGGTATAGGATGACCTATATGCCATTAATTTGGTGTGGTGCGTTCTGTACTAAACTGTACCAATCCGATAACAAAACAGTATTGGTTTTCGATACGGTGAACCTTGATTTTTTTCTAAGAAGTATTTTCTGTACTCTTATCTCTTGCTTTTGTGGCCTATCTTAAGAACCCTGGCCTCCTTCTGATGCTGCCATATTGTTAGGGTCTGTTCAGTTTGCATACTTCTATCGTTCATATTTACTCTTGTTATCATAGGGCATCTCTCTTCTGCCTGAGAGTGTCTTGTGCTGTTCCTCTATTGCATCACCATAAACACTTGTCTGATCTTGCCTAGATAGTCCTTATTACCTTGAACAAGTGACTTGTTGTGCTTAAGTATCAATTTGATTGGCTAGTGATTAAATTTTATTTTCTTAAGTTTCAATATTTGCTTATAACTGTTCATGCCAATCATGAGCTCTTGTCATACTTTGAGGTTATTTAGCATCTAGAGTGTCAAGTTATCATCGACATATGTAGAGTGACAAATCTTTAGTTTTTTATAGATATAACCAAGGGATTTTATTCTACGTTCTATTGGGAGGACTCGTTATAGCTGCAGGTGGCATCAACTGTAACCAAGATTCCAAATGCCAGCCCACACTAATCCTTGCCTGGCCAGTACCGGCACTCAGACATAAGTTTACAGCATGCCAAATAGTTCTTTTTTAGTAATTTTCAATTAAAAACATTTCTTTCTTTTTATTTTGGGCAAGTGTAACATGCGCTGGTGCACCAACCAGTATTGGCACTTGAACCCTTGATTATGATAAAACCTTTTGCCAAAACCTTGTGAGTTGGCACCGTATAAGGTGGACATGATAAATGCATTCCTTAATGACAACCCAAGGATATGTACATATAATCGATGCTTGTTCTTCTGCATTAACCTTGTAATTTTTGTTCCCTCTGTTGCATTATTTATTCTCTCAAATAAACATTTTTAGCATGTTTCTGGTTCTTTCAATTCTCCGTTACAATACCCACCTTCTCACCTTGCAGTTTGTGCTTCATGTTGATAATATGATCATATTTAATGACAGTGCTTCCACTATCTTCCTCTATCATCTCTACCATCATTTTGTGATGAAAGACCTTGTTCTTCTTCATCGTATTGTAGTTCTTGTGCTTTTCCTGTGGATGGAGCCTGTTGCAACAAAAATGCATGCCCTTTAATCTGATCAATTGTGATTACTTGATTGTTACCCATGTTTTAAATATTACCGATAGAGGCCGTCTAAAGTTTCTTTCCTGTCTTGCCTTCCAGACCAGTACATGGTAGGTCATCTTGTTAGTTCTACCTTGCTCTGTTCAGTTTGGCTTCATTTTTCACATTTTCTTGATACCTCCAAGAGAGTGCTATTTCTTCATTTTCCTTCTCTTCTACATATACCCTTGAGCTTCAAGCTATTCTTGACATCTGTTGGCTGGTGGTTCCATTGATTAATGGTTCAGAATTGGCTTCTGAGTCTTCCTAGAAAATCCTTATACCATCCAGAAGAGTTAGAAGTATAGTTCATTTCAGTTCTAGCATTGAGGCCTAGTATTGCCACAGAGAGTTTTTTGGTCCCACTGCTTTTTCTCGTCCATAAGTGTTGTATTTGTAACTACTTTTTTTTTTTTTTTAATGACAGTATTAAGATTGGTAATAGTTTTTATTTTTTACAAGTGGACAAAGCATATTAAGATCAATTGCGATTTCCCCTTTTTCCTTTTGTACGGTGGGGTGGGCATTCTTGTCTATAGCAGGAAACTGCTCCTGTTATTGGATTCTATTTTATGCTTACATACTTCCTGTGCTAGTGGTGCTGCTAGGAATCTTGTTGTGACAATCACTTGTCTGTTTAGTGCCTGCTTGGTCAAAGCATATGCTGTATTCGACAGTAGGTTAATCACTGAATTGGCAAATGGGAAGAGCCTCTTTTTTTGTTCCGACATGACCACCTAATAGATGGTGTCTCCTGCTGGCTTGTGGGTGATGGAGGAACAGATGGTCATTTAAGCTACCGTTTATGGATGACATAAGTTTGCTAAAATTTTTTACTTTTCCCTTGTCACCAGGCATTGGATCAAAAACTTGCAGATGATAAGAACTGAACCAACAAGAATGTAGCAGAGCTATTGGTTGATTGTGATATAGGCAAATTATATGAGTTTTTTTTTGGGAGAACTGTTTGCATAACCCCATTGAACTTACTGTTATAGAAACTAAATGTTTGTTTGCAGGACCGGTGGATGTCATTATGGGGAGATGAAGATCTTCCTTGCATTTCTTTATCAACCCTGGGTGCTTCCGTGATGCACAAGTTACGGTGAGGAGTGCATCATTTGTTCTTCTTGCTCTGTACTATTATGCTCAAGCATTCATGTTCTCTTGCTCCCTTAATCTATTTATCGTCTGTCCAATCCCTTTTGAAACCCATGAAAACAGGCCTCAACCAGCATGGGATCGCACCTGCACAGCAGCGGCTGCTGCTGGTCTTCTCTCAGAACTTCACCTACGTCCTGAGCTCAGCGTGCATGGATTGGATAAACAGGCTGAGGCACTGGAGAATGCCTTGGATGCGTTGCTTGATGCGCTCACAGCTCGGCGACTCAGAATGGGTAGGTCCATCACGCGAAAAGAGAGACACAACAATTGCATTTAATCTAATCAAAATACGTGTTCCTGAGAAAACTCAAGCAACTGAGCTGGTTTTGCCCATCATTTTGTGTACACTCGAGAATTATATGCGTCTCTTTGATTGAGATTCTAACCATCGTCCATAAAGAAGACGGAAAAAACGGTAATTTTTTGTTGGGCAGAATACTGGAAATGTCATGATTTTTTTTTTTTTTTTATGGGTTATGATACTGACTGATTCGACTCGCTGCACTAGCTGTCAGTTGTTGTGAGTACTTATGTTATCTTAACCGTTATTAATGCAGATGGTCTTTTGCTGTTTACTGACTATGCTACTAAGATGCTATTAGCTCTCCATGTTTCTACCTTAAAGCAAATTCTAAAGTTATAAGTGGTGATTTTTGGAGCTGATACCCTCATGAGAGAAGCTCGAATCTGGTAATTCATAGGTTGTGGTTACCCATGGAACTTTGGGGCAAATCATGAAACCCATGTTACGATGCATGAGAGTTTAATCGTGCCCATAGCTTGATAATTTCTGAAGAGGCGCCAAATTACCCCGCCATGTGCTGCCTCTTATAAATAATAATATAATTATTAGAAATATAATATATATGGTTAATATATATAATAATATCAATATAATATTAATATTATATAATTATAATATTATATATTATTAATATATTAATTATATATTAATATCATGATATATAATAATATATTATTATATGATATGAAGTAGATTTGGGTGCATTTGAATACAACCAATCTCTTTTTCCTTATTTATAAATTTTAAAGATATAAATTTTAAAGATGAAAAAAATGAAAACAAGGGATGGCTTCGGGATTCATATGCATCCAATGATAGAGGAGGTCACTAGATGTTACCATATCTACAACATATAATATTTATATATATTATAAATAATATAATATATTATATTATTATCATACAGAGGAAGATTAATAAATGTAAAAATAAAGTTGCTCAATCTTTCAGTATAGATCACAATCACTGAAGATGATTTAGCATTTTCATGTCTTCGGATAGGATTAAAATTACTTTTTAAGATCCTAATTCATGGTGACTATAAGATCGCTGTTGGAATGAAAATATCATGAGGTAATCTTACCATTGCTTGATGTTATAAAGATTAGCAGCCTGTACTAAGCAGTTCTTTTGAATTAACACCAACATTGTATAGTGGGTTTTTGTAAAAATGCTTGATTGTATTATTGGAGTTTGAAGGTTGGCTACTACTTGCCAGCATTTATAGATGCGATTATAATATCGCTTTCACCTTCGCACGTAAGATAATTGAAATATAACAAATGTTTCTTAATTTACTTCAGTAAATCATTTTACCAAAATAATTTTTTGTAGATGAAATGTAACAAATGAGTTGATAGCAAGTATAATTCAAGGATTAATAGACGTAAAAACTATCATCTTTTAAATATTCAAATGGAACAATATGCTTGATATAGATAATTGAAACTATGTATTTAGTAATACATTTCTATTCAAGAAATATATCAGTTTGTTAGTTTACAGTGATGGAATTCCTTAAAAGGGATCATTCACTAGATATGAGCTAACATACCTATATCATGAATAAAGTATCACTAGCATGAGTAACCTCAAGCATCAATTACGTCAATTGCTATAAGGGAGCATGCATATTCATTTTTTAAGTAATTTATTTAACATTATGAAAGATCTTGAAAATATAACAATGGTCATAAATTGTAATAAATTGTGATGTCATAATAGCTATTTTTTTAAATCAATGGTATCTTTTATAAGACCCATGGAACGATGAACATGTGAGTTTGACCACAAAAGAAATGCTAAGGTTGTATCTGACCATTTTAAACCTCAGAATACTAATCATGGGTTGCATGATGAATACAAAATTTATATCAAAATCTATGATATTTAATCAATTAAACATAGCTATAAATTATTTCAACAAATCAAATTTCATGATTTAAATATATTATTACTTATTAAACTGAATATGTACTATAAATTCATAGAGATAAAATCATTTACATACTTTAAACTAATTAAAAATTACCTTACCTTCTTCTTTAGCTTCCTTAATAGTCCATGGTTCAATTCTAATCAGTTTGATTATTCTCTATTTCTGCTACACTATAATTTTAATCATATCTTTGGATATACAGTAGATGATTATTTTACGATGCCATATTACCATGTAAAATTAGAGAGGAATCCTCTCTATTTCATATTCTTTTTTTGCTTCCATTATGCTGTGACTTTTATTACTTTGACATAGTCTAAATCTTCTTTTTATTATTATTATTATTATTTTTTATTAAAGTATTGTTGGTACCATGAGTCGGGACGAAAGAACCCATAGTGAGGAAGAATCCAACTTCGCTTCATATAATGACTAAAAAGCGATGCCACGTGGAAGAAGTGAGAAGATTTTTTATACTTTTGCTTTTTCTCCGTCTACATGAGATGACTAAAACCTGATGTGCCATGTGAAAGTAAAAAGGAAACTTTTACTCTACTTTTATTTTCTTTTAATGTATATCACATTCATTCTCGATGATTTAGCATTGTCATCTCTTTGCATAGGGTTAAGATTATTTTTTAAAATCTAATTCATGATCTAATTCATGGTGACCATAAGATCACTATTGACATGAAAATATCATGACATAATCTTATCATTGTCTGGTGCTATAAAGCTCAGCATTAACACCAACATCGTACAATAGGTCTTGCAAAAAATGCTTAGATTGAATTATTGGAGTTTGAACGTGGGATACTCCCAGCATGTACAGAAGCGATGATAATAACTTAACTCTTTCGCACGGACATTCGCCACCGTCTCCTCTCTTTTCTTCGCTCTTTTCTTCGCTGGAAAAATAAGAATTCTCTTCCCCCGCTTTATCACCTCGTCGTTCTTATCCTCGATGGCACGCCTCTCGGCTGGTGCTGAGCAAGTGTGGTGCTGAGCAAGTGGAGCGCGGCAAGGGGCAAGGTGCTGGGGCTAACAATGTGGAGCGTGGCAAGAGCCAAGAAGAGATATTTACTCCTGAACTTTTTTTTCTGAATAAATAAAATGGCCGGAGTCTTTGGAATGACAATTGATATCTTTATTACATTAGTTAAAGTTTATTTATTTTTTTGTTCATTCCTATCACAACAAGATGCACTTTGGCTAGGATGAGAATGGAGCAAATATTAAATCTGAAAATTTCTTTTACCTATTTCTTAGGTAATCTATTATTAACAACTTCTTTCCAACTTGTTTCACTGTAAATAATAAAATACAATAATGATATTTCAGATTCCAAGAAAGAACTCCTGGATCTGAAGTAGAAGATTCAATTAATCAAGATTCAGAAGCTGAAATTTCATCTCTCTCATCCATAGATTTAGTCAGAGCCCTTATAATATGACTCAAATAAGCTTCATTCACAGTGCAATTCTTTTTGTACGTTCAATTTTTTTTGTACGTTCCAGAAGGAGACGATGGAGATGATAAGGAATGTCAGACTACTTACTGCACATGGAACGATTAATAGGTATTGAATACTGAACTAAAAACTAAAGATTGAATCTTTTCTTGAAAATCTTATGTGCTCAGAAATCTTTAGAAGATAAGTTTGAACATTGGGTACTGTATGCTAATATTTATTGACATGATGATAATATCACTTTCTCATGTTTAACAAATGTTTCTCAATTTCCTCCAATAAATCATTTCACCAAAATAAATTTTTGTGGATGAAATGTAGCAAATGAGTTAATAACAAGTAAATTCAAGGATTAATAGATGTAAAAACTACCATCTTTTAGATATTCCAATAGAACAATATGTTTGATATAGATAATTGAAACTGCGCATTTAGTAATATATTTCTATTGAAGAAATATATCAATTTGGTAGTTTACATAACCTTCTCTAAATTATGCTGAAATTTTTTAGAAGGAATCATTCACTAGACATGAGCTAACAACATACTTACATCATGAATAAAGTATCGCTAGCACGACTAACCTAAAGCATCAATTATGTGGATTGTTAGAAGGGAGCATGCATATTCATTTTTTTAAGTAATTTATTTAACATTATGAAAGATCTTGAAAATATAATAGTGGTCATAAATTGTAATAAATTATGATATCATAATAGCTGTTTTTCTAAATCAATGGTATCTTTTATAAGACCTATGGAGCGATCTTTGGAGTTTGGCCCCAACAGAAATATCAAGGTGGTATTTGATCATTTTAAACTTTAGAATACTAATCATAGGTTGCATGGTGAATATAAAATTTATATCAAATCTATGATATTCAATCAATTAAATATAGCTATAAATTATTTTAACAAATCAAATTTCATGATCTAAATATATTATTACTTATTAAACTGAATATGTACCATATATTCATAGAGAAAAATCGTTTACATATACATTTACTTTAAACTAATTGAAAATCGCCTCACCTTCTTCTTTGGCTTGCCTAATATTCCATTGTTCAATTCTAATGAGCTTGGCTTCTCTCTATTTTGCTGCACTATAATTTTAATCATATTCTTGCATATATTATAAATGATTTGGGCTATGTTACCACATAAAAGTAAAGAGAATTTTCTTTATTTTTGATTCTTTTTGCTTTCATTACACTATGACTTTTACTCTACTTTCAGTAAATTTACTCTTTTTTTATATTACCGTATTGTTGGCACCATGAGTCGGGATAAAATTACCCGGAAGAAATTTTTCTCGTTTTATATACAAAAAAGCGAAGTAAAAAGAAGTTTTCTCTTTCTGCTTCTGTTTTATCTCTAACTTTATCAGACCAAAAAGATGATGTGCCACATGCAAGCGGAGAGAAAACTTTCACTCTACTTTTATTTTCTTTTAGTGTAGATCAGATGATTTATCATTTTCATCTCTTTGGATAGGATTAGGATTAGTTTTTTTAGATCTAATTCATTCATGGTGACCATAAGACCATTGTTGAAATGAAAGTATTGTGAGATAATCTTATCATTGTGTTGTGCTATAAACCTTATACCAACCAGTCCTTTAGCGTTAATACCAAAAACGTGTTGGAGTTTGAACGTTGGGTAATGCGTCCCAGCTTTTAGAGAAGCGATGATAATATCGCTCCTTCGCACGTAAGGTGCAGTTGGAAGCTCTCGCAGCAAAAAAAAAAAAAAAAAAAAAAGCGAGAAAAATGCAACGAGGACACTTCGCTCTGAACAAAATGGAAGTGATGTGCAGTGGTTAGAATGATTAGGATTTTAGGCGGACCAAATCCTCCGAACCCCGATGATGATGGCGAGGTCATCCATCACACGCCTTCTCTCCTTTCTCCACTGGGAAAATAAGAATTCTCTTTCTCGGCTCCATCCCCATGGCACGCCTCTCGGCGGTCGGATGGAGCTGAACTGGAATCGACACATTGATCTTTTTTTCGCAGTTCTTTTTTTAAAACCGTATGCATCGAAAGGTGCATGTGCGGTTAATAAGGAACTAACTTTATCCAAACCAATGGGCTTCATTGAGAAAGATTACTTTCTTTTAAGCCAAGAAATTAATAGCGATATCTCGAATCTAACTTGTTGGTCTCACGATATATCTCAGTAGAGAAAGGATACTAAGGATTTTTATTTCTTTTATAAACTTTTTCGATGGTTGGATAATAGCAGGAATAGCAATATATGATGCTATGAAATTTGTGCCATCCGATGAGACATTGTGGAGGGAGGCGATAGAGATGATAAGAAACATCAGACTACTTACTGCACGTGAAGTATTGAGTATTGGACTAAAGATTGAATCTTTTCTTAAAAATCTTATCTGCAGATAAATATTTGAACATTGGCACTGCGTGCTAATATTCACTGATGCGATGATAATATCACTTTCTCCTTCGCATATAATAATTGAAATGTAACAAATATTTCCATACAGATGATAAGAAACATCAGACTACTTACTGCACGTGAAGTATTGAGTATTGGACTCCTTAAAAATTTTATCTGCAGAGAAATATTTGAACATTGGGCACCGCGTGCTAGTTTTTACTAGGTGCTAGTTTTTACTGATGCGATGATAATATCACTTTCTCCTTCGCATATAATAATTGCAATGTAACAAATGTTTCTCAATTTCCTCCGATAAATCATTTCATCAAAATAAATTTTTGTGGATGAAATGTAGCAAATGAGTTAATAACAAGTATAATTCAAGGATTAATAGATGTAAAAACTACCATCTTTTAAATATTCAAATGGATCAATATGTTTCTATTCAAGAAATATATCAGTTTGGTAGTTTATACAGCCTTCTGTAAATTGTGCTGGAATTCCTTAGAAGGGATCATTTAATAGACATGAGCTAACAACATACTTATATAATGAATAAAGTATCACTAGCATGAGTAAGCTCAAGCATCAATTATGTGGATTACTAGAAGGGAGCATGCATATTCATTTTTTAAAGTAATTTATTTAACATTATAAAAGATACACTGTAATGTTATAATGGCTGTTTTTCTAAATCAATGGTATCTTTTATAAGACCTATGAAACGATCTTTCGAGTTTGACCACAAAAGAAATATCAAGATGGTATTTGATCATTTTAAACCTTAGAATACTAGGTTGCACAGTAAATACAAAATTTATATCAAAATCTATGATATTCAATCAATTAAATATAGTTATAAATTATTTCAACAAATCAAATTTCATGATCTAAATATATTATTACTTATTAAACTAAATATGTACCATAAATTCATAGAGAAAAAATCATTTACATATACATTTGCTTTAAACTAATTGGAAATCAGCTCACATTCTTCTTTAGCTTGCCTAATAGTCCATTGTTCAATTATAATCAGTTTGGTTTCTCTCTATTTCTGCTACACTATAATTTTAATCATATTCTTGCATATATAGTAAATGATCTGTGCCATGTTATCACATAAAATTAGAGAGGAACCTTCTTTATTTTGGATTCTTTTTGCTTCCATTACGCTATCACTTTTACTTTACTTTCGTTATTTGGACATTCACTAAATCTATTTTTTTGATGTTAAAATATGGGATGAAAGAACCCACACTAGTAGTAAGGAAGAATTAACTAAATATTTCTTTCACTTTGCATAAAAAGCGATAATGCCATGTGGAAGTAAAAAGAAGATTTCTCTTTTTGCTTCTACTTCATCTTCAGCTTTACAAAATGATTAAAAAATGATGTGCCATGTGGGAGCGGAAAGAAAACTTTCACTCTACTTTTATTTTCTTTTAGTGTAAATCACAATCATCTGGAATGATTTAGTATTTTCGTCTCTTTGGATAGCATTAAGGTTACTTTTTTAGATCCTAATTCATGTCACCGTAAGTCTATTATGGGAATGAAAATATCATGGGGTAATCTTATCATTGTTTGGTGCTATAAAATAAGCAACTAGCCTTTTTAGTGTTAACACCAATATTGTACTGTGGATCTGGTAAAAATGCTTGGTTGAATTATTGGAGTTCGAACATTGTTTGCATTTACAAACGCAATGATACTAACGGTTTATTCTCCTCATAAAATTTTATGGTACAACTCATATTACAATGCATCATATTATAAAATCATGTGTCAAATATAAAAATAAATTTATAAAAAGATTATTATAGTAATTTTCTGAAAAAGTAATTTTGTGTCGTCGTTGAAGGCTAGAGAGCCGATATCCTATTCTCTTGTGCATAGATATTTAAGGGAAGCTTGAGAGAAGGTAAGTTTGAACTCCATCCGATCTCGCTTGCCGCCGACCTTGCCACGGTGTTTTCAAGTCTCCGTAAGTGGCTTGGCCCATTCAACTGGCCCGTTTGCTGGCCCCTAACGCAAAAGCCGTTTTACAAGGCCTCATCGGAGGATTCCCGTTCAGATCCAAAGCAAGAACTGTTACCGCGGCTTTACAAGCCTTTCGTACAAGGCATCCGCTGTTACCTCACTGATAACAATTTCTATCTAGTCGATTTAAAGAAACAGCTAGCCTCACCGCGGGTACAAACATCGGACGGTGATCTCCCGCGTCGCACCTTAGCGAGTAGGATAGGAGGCGGGACTCCAAGGTGTACGATAATTAGTGGAAGCTCTCGCGGAGAGATGTAACGGGTCACCGCGGTCCGAACAATACAGGGGTTAGAGCCGATTAGGGTTTTAGGCGGACAAAATTTTCGGACCATCGACGACGATGGCGAGGTCATCTGCCATCCACCTCCTCTCCTCTCTCCGCCGGCGAAATAAGAATTCTCTCTTCCCGTTCCGCCCTCTCGCCGTTGTTATCTTCGACGGCACGCCTTTCGGCGGTCGGGGACTGGCGACGTCGAGCGCGGCGAGGGCCAAGGAGGAGAAAGAGACGTTGTGGAAGGAGGCGATGGAGAGGATGAGGAACATCGGGATCTCGGCCCACATCGACTCCGGCAAGACGACGCTCACCGAGAGGATCCTCTACTATACCGGAAGGATCCACGAGATCCACGAGGTCCGCGGGAGGGATGGAGTTGGCGCCAAGATGGATTCTATGGACCTTGAAAGGGAGAAGGGAATCACTATCCAGTCCGCAGCCACTTACTGCACGTGGAACGATTACCAGGTATTGAGTCTTCGAATAAGGATTAGATCTTTTCTTGAAAATCCTAGGTACTAAGATATCTTTGAATCTGTTCCTATTTTTTATTCTATTTGTGGTTATCTCCAATGAGCTTTGTGAGTTATGATGGCAAAGAATTAGTAGTATTTACCAAAGTTTCACTCTCGGATTCTAAGCTCTTCATATAAAGTTGTATTGCTTATTTGGCGGAAATCAAATGAGCTTGAACTTTTTTTTTTTTTTTTTTTTTCACAAAGCGTTCTTCACTCTAGCATTATCTTTTTAAATTCCCCAGAGGCTGCAAGCAGGTTTAACTATTATCCTGGTAACGACAGGGACAATAGATGAGGGGTTCCTGTAGAACCCTTATGCCGAACTTTTGCTAAATTTGGACTTATATTTTGATCTGTAAACTTAGCGTCAGATATAACACTAGCTTGGATATTGAACAACTTTTCTTCACAAGATGGTTTGTTGGGTAATTTGGTTTCCTAAACCTCTTTCATTACCCTTAGAAACTCAATGCCTTTAAAGATCCTACTACTTTGTCTGGATGCTTAGAATTTAACATTTATATGTCTATTATAATTACAACCAACAAGCTTTACTCTATCAACTTGGGGCCGACTTGGGGTTGACTTTATGAGTTACTTTCTTACATTGCATTTAATAAAAAACTTGCTAATGTAAATAGATTTATGTACTTATTGAACCGGGTTCATTTTTAATATTTATAGTTCGTAAATTATATGCTCAATAGAATAAATGGACTTGAAAGGCTGTTTCTGTACATAACTCAATAAAACTGTGTGGGTAATGTAAAGAGTTATGTTTAATATAAATTTCCATATTGTAAACTTATGTATCTATTAGCTATGAAATTATGTAAATATTGTTAATCTTTCAACAGAGTAATTTCATAATTTAGATTTTTGACAAAGTCATTCTAATCCCATTGCAGATTAATATAATTGACACTCCAGGTCATGTGGACTTCACCATTGAAGTTGAGAGAGCTCTGCGAGTTCTTGATGGAGCTATTCTTGTCCTTTGTAGTGTTGGAGGTGTACAAAGCCAGTCGATTACCGTCGATCGCCAGATGAGGAGATATGAAGTTCCAAGACTTGCATTCATTAACAAGTTAGATCGAATGGGAGCAGATCCATGGAAGGTTCTTAATCAGGTAAAAGTCTTTTAAAAAAAAAAAATGTTCACAAGGAAAAATGCTGTATACACAATGTTTTTGTCTATGATGAATCAATGGCACTTTAAACAATTTCAGCATTTTAATTTCTCATCAGAATTTTTTTGATTTCATGATAATGGCATTCCTTGCTTTCTGCTTATGTTGAAGATTTTTTTTTCCTGATTATATACTCAATTTTTATGATATTAGTTTTCCTTAGATGTATATTGTATAGGTGGAATATGTACTAGGTTATTATTGCTACTACTTATAACAGTTTGAGTGGGATGGGGTCTGTCAACACGAAAGCATATGATAAAAGGTTGACAACATGCATTGTGCACATGGCTAGTTTTGCATACACTATTTTTTCTATCATAAGTGTCGGTTGGTCTACTCTGGTTGTCAGATTTGGTCTTTAACACCCACTATGGAAGGCAGTCATGTTATTCACTCAATGTTTTTCTTTGATTCTCTTTGCAGATACTCCTTTTGGATCTTTTGTTGTGAATCATTGTGAAACATAGTTGGCATTAAACAGATATTAGTAGAGCTTGTATGAAACATCTTTTGCCTGGAAAACCACTTACCATGAGCATTCAAGGTTTTAACCAACTACATGTGAGTGCTTATTTCCAGACCCTTCTAGTCTAGGTGTTTCCTGAATGACTCATAGATCAGGAAGGATGTGAGCTAGAAAGTTCTCTATGGATAGGGAACTTGTAAATAGTGCTGACATAAAAAGCTCCAACCATGCAGCTCTTAAGGATCATCAGGCAACTGAATACCAGAGTATCTCAAATATCTCAACATAGATCACCTCATCTCTACAGAGTTGGTTATTTTAGTAATTATGATATTCTGTAGCAAGGTTTTTCATGGTTATAATTTCTTCCTTTCCATATTTTCTTATATAAGGTCCCTTGCTATTCTTCTTCTTTTAGGATGTTTTATCTAAAAACATATATGAGTAGTGCTCTTAAGTGCCTCTTTTCATCGCAAAACAGCATTCCCTGATTTTGAGCTACACTATAATCCTTGAGTCAAGTGCGCAGTTAATAATTAAATGCATTACCTGAACCATGATTGATCTTTTGATATTGCATTGCCACATACTTTCCCTGCTACATTGAGCTTCTTGTTGCTTATCATGCTGTGAGCTTGTAAGCAGTACATTATGATTTAGAAATCTCTTCTCTAGGCAAGATCAAAGCTTCGGCATCACAGTGCGGCTGTACAAGTTCCTATTGGGTTGGAAGAGGAATTTCAGGGCCTTGTGGATCTTGTTGAATTGAAAGCTTATTACTTCCATGGTGCTAATGGGTGAGCCCATTATATATTTTTATTATTAATTTCTTGAAATGGAATTTCTGAGTCTTATATTTAATGGTTCCTTCCTCCCTTCTTTCATACCATCTTTTTTGCAGTGAGAAAGTTGTCACAGAAGATATACCTCCCAAGTTGGAGGCACTAATCACTGAAAAGAGGCGCGAACTAATTGAAGTTGTTTCTGAAGTGGATGATAAGCTTGCTGAAGCTTTTCTTAATGATGAACCAATATCACCCAGTGATCTCAAGGTACTCTTGAAAAATTATTCTTTCTAGAAAGTTCATTTATTTTTCACATTTGACTTCATATGACTTCGAACCTATTTGGGGTAGCTGTGGCCAATAGCTATCTCACATAGCTGCTGGAAAACAGCCACGTAAAGGCATGCTAGCAACCAATCCAAACAAGGGTTCATCTAGTCCTTAGGCACAAAGGCTGTTCTATTTGATGTTTTCATTAGTCTTATACAGTATTGATGGAGTAATGTCTGAATATCGCTCTGAGGATATTCTATTTTTTCCTGGGTTTTATTTATTATAAGCATTGTTAACTAGCACACTGATTGCAGCCACCCCCATTATAGTATTTGATAAAGGTACATTGCCATGAATGTCTAATCTTGTAATCATTGGGTTGCTGATCTGTAAATTGGTTGCTTCATTATAATTTTGAAAGACTGAAAAGACATAAGACTAGTGGCAAGCCTACTTTTCTGCAACTTGCAACCTTGGTGCTGAGAAGAAATTGCTGTTTGTGTAGTGCAGATGTGCTTGTGTATGTATGTTCATGATGAGAGTGTGCACGTGTGTGTGTGCGCGCTTTTGTGCACACACATATATGCAGACATGGAATGCATACACGTGTGCACAAATGAATGTTTGCATGTGGGATTGTGTGCAATATCAACAGAGAGATGTTACTTTGTTCTACATTTTAGGTGATTGATTGTTAAAAGCTTTCCATGACTTTGTGCGCGCGCGCGCACACACAGATATGCACACAAGTGCACGCGCGTGCGTTTTCTGAAATGATCCTCCTATAAGGAGCATTGCTATTTTGGTCGAACATCATCAGGTCTTTTTCTTTCTGGTTTTTTATTTCAAATAGCTGAAAGATGTTGATTTTTGGTTGTCACTATATTCTTTACGTATTGATTTTTTTATTTTTTTATTTTTTCACTTATCAGATGGCAATCCGCAGGGCTACAGTAGCACGCAAATTTGTGCCAGTTTATATGGGAAGTGCATTCAAAAATAAGGTGCTCGAGTGCTTTTAGTTGTTTCTTTCAGCTTACACATTTTGTTATTCTTTCTCATTTTTTTCTGTGCGGTATTTGCTGTCATCTATATTTTCATCTCAATCATATGCTTTTATTGGGTTGACTCAGATGATTACCCCTGTTGCTCTGTTATACCAGTATATCATCTAATTATAGTTAACCTTGGATTCCTTGTTAGGATATCATTCAAAATGAAGTAACACAATAATTTTGTGTACAAAATAAAAGAAAGTTTTTGAATACACATGAAAAATTTTAAAGTTGATGTCTAAAACAGGGTTAGCCGAATTGTTCTGAACTGGGTGGTTCAAGGTAAATCGAATTGAATTGGCTCAGAACCAAAACAGTTCGGCCTCTCAGTTCGGTATGGAGGGCAAACTGCTTTGAAGTGTCCCAAACCGATCGTACCGCTTCCATGCCAACATACAAAATAGTATTGAACCATTTGGTATAGTGGCAGACGTGGATGGGGCCCTCCCAATCTACCTGACTGGTATGCCACCTGTTTGGTATGGTACGCACCATACCGAACCATACTGGTCCAGTACTGGTACTCGATACGGTGGACCTTGGCCTAAAATATTGATTTTCACATGATTAGCATGAGAGTTGTAGTTCAATACAAAATTTCTTATGATCTGTCTTATAGTTTCTTTCAAAGGAGTCTAAAGAGTGCAATGTTCCACAAATATGCAGTTTGAGATGTTGGTTCCCATGCATAAGATGTGACTAAGGTACTTCAAAATACATTAATTTATGCCGTGGATAAACTTTAGTAACTAGAAACTTCTACCCAGTGTGATATACCCATTTTAGGATCTTTATGGAATCTCAAAGAAACATTCTTTTTCTGAGTGCTTCCTTACCACACCTGCACCTGCTCCCAATTCTGGCGACTAAGGGAAAAACATTTGTGCTATGGACTTATGGTTTCATTAATTGAGATGCATACTGGACTATGGCATTTTATAACTCTTACTGCAGGATATTGTCCATAAATTCCTCCTTGCTAAGACTTTAATTCTATAAATATCCTTTGTGCTTTAATAAATCAAAATAATAAATAATATAATTATTAAAATTGATGCAATTGTAAGATTATATTTATTCTCTATCGATATTTCATTCGGACATATTTGGGGAGAATTTTATTTGCTTCAGAAATATAATTCATTTATGAGTAGTGACCCTGCTGTGTTTTTTAATGAACATAGATGCTGTGTTTTGATTAGTAAAATATGTAGAAAATGCAGGTAGAGGAAATATAGTATGGATTGAATTTTGATGATCTGGATGGGTGCTATTTTTCATTGATGACTTCAACATATTGTAAAATCCAAGTGGGTTGATGTGGAGTTATAACAGTTCAGTGTACATCTCATGAGTTGCTTATGACCTTTGAGTTTATTTTAAGCTGGTATTGTTATTCTTTTTGAAAGTTATACTTGAAACATATAAACGACATGATTGATTTGCTCCAGTGAAAGTTTTTAACCAGACATCTTTGGTTCTTCCATTTCCCACAGCATTTCTGTGTAGCATGGTAGTCTAGTTTTCATTCCAATTCTTTGGTGGTCAGAAGAGAATGGAATCAGTTGTACTTCATTTGTTTCTGTTTAGTTGTTTAAGTGTATACATCTGTTGTAATTTGATGTCTGTAGGGGGTACAACCTCTTCTTGATGGAGTACTTGATTATTTGCCCTGCCCCACTGAAGTTGAAAACTATGCCCTAGACCAAAACAAGTCGGAAGAGAAGGTACTATCAGTTTTAGTGGATGCAAAAATTACAGTTTTATATATTTCCCTTCATTTTCTTTTGAAATAGTGTTAAAAGCAATCTGAAGTTTGTCCTTGGATTCACTTGTATAGGTTTTACTATCTGGCACTCCAGTTGGACCACTTGTTGCTTTAGCTTTCAAATTGGAAGAAGGGCGTTTTGGTCAGTTGACTTATTTAAGGTGAACTTTATTGGCTTAAAAAACCTTCAACTGCTTCACATTGATTCAGTTTTGACTCTGGTTGCTGTTATGTCAGTATTAGTGCAAGTTATTGAATGACACATGCAGTAAGTTTAGTCTTTTAATCTGGCAGAATCTATGAAGGTGTTATCCGGAAGGGTGACTTTATTATCAATGTGAACACAGGAAAGAAGGTTAAGGTAAGATTTGATTCAGTCATCATGTATTCTGTATATATATGGGAAAACCAGGTAATCTACTGGCTTGTTAGTATGTTGATTACATGATATTTCTTAAACTGCCATTTGTGAGATAATTTTAATAAGGTTCATTTTCAAGTTTTGATGGCTAAAATAGGCTTCAAAATGAACTAGCCTGACATGCTATATGTAGTCACTGACCCTTTTCCTTTCATATGTGATGATTCGCCACAATTCCCATTCTGTATTGCTGTTCATGATGGATATGTTGCCCTATTAAGGACATGCACATCAATCCTGGCTAGGTCTAGTAGTCAGTTTTGTTTTTCTGCATTGTTCAGATCTAAGTATTTATCATTTATATTGGCAAGTAAATGACTCTTTCATGTTTAACTTATTAAATATTTGATTAAATAACATTAATGGGAGTGAGCTTATAATTTTGTTGCAAGAACCTAATTAAGCAAGGGGGAGTATGTTAACTGGGAAGGGGCTTAGATACCTTGAGTTCTTTCTACATGGAGAGTTCTACTTAGTTAGCAGGTTTGGTTCCTTATACTCTCTTGGGCTTGCACTAGTAGTCCATATAAACAAATAAGTGCTGGTATAGACACAAGGCTTGTTGTCTCATATGGTACAAAGTATGCTAAATCAGACTTCTCTGCCTTACACTCCAGTGCACTGAAGCAACAGAGCAGTTTTTTATATTCTCTGTGGCTGGATTTTTTTTTTTTTTTTTTTTGGGGAAACTTCTGTTTGCCTGATTTTTTTTTTTTTTTTCTCTTGCTCTGAATATGATTTCTTTTGGATTTTTTAGACTCTACTTGTATATGGACTCACATTAATCTGAAATTGTTCTCTTTGTAGGTTCCTCGTTTAGTTCGGATGCATGCTGATGAGATGGAGGTTAGTTTATTTTATTTAGATTTATGAATTTTTGCTGAAAAGGTCATCTTATCTCAAGATCCAAGTGTGAGGTTAAGTTGTGTTTTTCCTTTCTGTTGATTCTTTCTTTTATTGAGTCAAAGCATATTGTTCGGACTCTTCAGTTTTGCTATACTTTACAGTTAATCCGCATGTGGGATTTATATTTTACAATTTACAGGACATCCAAGAAGCTCATGCTGGGCAGATTGCTGCAGTTTTTGGTGTAGATTGTGCATCAGGTAAACAAGCTGATGTTTTTACTCTGGTTTCCTTCTTCAGATGCTTCTATCTATTGTTCTTGCTCTAATAAACCCTTTTTATACGTTTCTCCAGGTGACACCTTCACAGATGGGTCAGTCAGATACACTATGACTTCTATGAGTGTTCCTGAGCCAGTGATGTCACTGGCTGTGTCACCCGTATCCAAAGATTCTGGAGGACAAGTAATTATTTCATAGTCATTGTTTATTTTAACTGGCTTCCAAGTCTGTCTAAGTGACCCTACTATTTTTTTTCTTCTGTCAGTTTTCAAAAGCTTTAAATCGTTTTCAGAGAGAGGATCCAACTTTTCGTGTTGGTTTGGATGTTGAGAGTGGGCAGGTTAGCTGTGTTTTGATCTCTTCTAAAACCCTACTATGTGTTCTAGAAATTAGAATACATACTGAACATATCGCCTGCAGACAATTATTTCCGGGATGGGAGAGTTGCACTTGGACATTTATGTTGAGCGCATCCGAAGAGAGTATAAGGTATGAGAATCTATTAGTATTTAAATAACAAACAGTCAATCTGGAAATGATACGTCTACATATCCTAACATTGGCTTTGCATGTAGTAGTGCAAACCCAAGCTATTACTAGCTTCCATTGCTTGACATCCTGGGGAAATTCACCCCAGAAATGGCATGTTAATTGTCATTCTCATTGTTGCTGATTGTCTACTTAAAGTTTTAGAAACTGTGGTTGTAAGACATTTGCTTGTGTATTGATGCCAAGGTTGATGCCAAAGTTGGAAGGCCTCGTGTTAACTTTAGAGAGACCGTCACTCAGCGTGCTGAGTTTGATTATTTGCATAAAAAACAATCAGGAGGTCAAGGTCAATATGGACGGGTTTGTGGGTAAGCATTTACAGAATATTGACAATCTGCTATTCTATGCTGTATCTTTTAATCCAAATATTTTTTAAGTATCTTTATTGGGATACTAAATCAGGGTATGTTGTGTTTTGGAATGTTATGTTCTTGCACACATGATACATATATAGTTTGTATTGGATTTAATAGATAAAACATGTTGATTAACTATTTTATTCCTTAATATATCGCCTGTAGTTAAATGTTACTGTAGGAATATCAGTTGGAAGGAATGATATCCTTTGTAACAGTGGTTTACTCTGGGGTTGATTGGCAATTTTAAAAATTTAGTGTCTCAAAAATGTTTCTCCAAACTTATGGTACTGAAATAGTGCTCCTTCAAACAAATTGAAAGCCCTTGTCCTTCAGGATACTTGTTATTATTATTTATTTCACATTAAGAGCGAAAGAATGTTAAGACATGAATCATTGAAGTCATACTTTAACTGACCGATCACTTGAGTGCAGATGTATGACATCTGCTAACCTGCGAGTGCTTATGTAAGTCTTCACTCTATACTGGCAGTGGTGATAGTATATTCCTTTGTATTGATATGACTGCAAGGCTTTCATGTGCATTTCTTTTCTTTTTTTTTTTTCATAGATGCATCATAGATTAGAGAGTTGTTATTTTGTATAATTACTTTGATTCTTCATATATGACTGATAATTCTTGACCATTGTTCTAAGATGCCCTAGAACTGATAATTGAGTCCCGTAAACATGACATGTAGACCTGATAGTAACTTCTAAAACGTTACATGTAACACATAAATGACTGAAAATAAAAGCCCTAAAGACAAAATAGCGAAATCTAGATCTGACCTGGACCATAAACTGATTTTGCCTTCTTCACAAAAGACATGTTGGTGCAACCTTTATTCTTCTTGAATACAGCAATTTTTTTGAGTCTCTTTTTTGTCCTAGCTTGTCAGTATTGAACCAAAGGTACATGGAGAAATCTATTAATGGTTTAAATATGCCTTTTGGCTCATTATTGGTTGTTTATTTTTATGTGATTCCTTGCCTCTTTACTACATGAGAATGACTTTTTAGGAGTAGCTTCAATATAAGAAAAAGGTGGCATTGGAGATATATTAGTCATGTAAGTAGGCTAAGGTGGACCTGTAAAGAAAGGGCTTTTGGATTTTAATTGGAGGGTAGAGAAGTTAGGGCCACAACAAATTACCGTTGAATGTCACTGCTGAGTTTGAAAACCCTTATTTTATAGGACTGGAAATTTCAATGAATATATATGTCGAAGCTTATACATGGAACCAAGCCATTATACTAAAGCCTTTAAGTTCTAATTCTGAATTTATAAACTATGAACTAATTTGGCAGCCAACCTCCCAAAAAATAGAAATCATTATTTCAAATGTCTTGTTGTCTCTGTTTCCTCTAAAGTTCCATTTAGTATCATTAATGATCATAAACTCTCTCCAATGCTCTAATTCTTGGATGAACTGCATCAGACCATAGCTGATTCCAACTTGTCTATTACACAAAACAGCAACAATAACAATTCCTTAATCCCAAACTAGTTAGGGTTGGCTGCATGAATCCTTTTTCTCCATTCTGCAACTTGTTTATGGCACAATGTGAATATAATTGTGTTTAGGAACCGATCTATGAGAATCACATTCTAAAATTTCACTAACATTGTTGCAGTCTTGATCCTCTTCCCATGTTACCTGTGGCCTCTATTGTAGTTTCATCTTGTATGGCTGAAACAAGCAACAATCAAGGTTTTCATGGGACAGTTAGGATGGAACAGGTAAGAAATGGGCTGGGATGGGAGGGGATATCAACTGCCTTGAGTGTCGGTATGTAGAGCATCTTGTTCCATGGAGAAACTGAGATGGCTCCATCTCACAGTATTTAAAATCTTGCAAAAAATATTATTTAACAGAAGCAAGTGCGTAGAAGTGCAAATGCCTACCATCTGTTGTGCACATTCAGACATGATGGTTTGAATTTGTGCTTCATGAATGTCGTTGACTTAGATATCTTGTTCAATCTAATTTGATACTCTGGTTAATTATGCTCAGGATTTGACAGGATACTTATCTAACTTAAATCTGTTTACCATGCTTTCTGCAAGTCTGCCAAAGGGATGCTCTAACAATAGCTATAATTAATATGTTTCTGAGTTTTTCCTGTTTACATTTCTGCGCAGATATATTGAACCTCTTCCAATGGATTCGCCTACAAAGTTTGAATTTGACAATTTGATCATAGGGCAAGCAGTCCCTTCAAACTTTATCCCTGCAATTGAGAAAGGTTTCAAAGAAGCTAGCAACTCGTAAGTAGTAGAGGGATTTCGTTTTGCAATGGTATTCTTTATTTTATTTTCTTTTAAGATCTTTTTTCCAGAAATATATATATATAATATGTATATCATTTATGTGCAGGGGTTCGTTGATTGGGCACCCTGTTGAATATCTTAGAGTAGTCCTGACAGATGGGGCATCACATGCTGTGGATTCCAGTGAGCTTGCTTTTAAATTAGCAGCAATTTATGCATTCAGACAGGTAAATTGTCATGACCTTTTGTACCTGTTTCTGTGGTCTAAATGGTTGTAATGGCTAAATTTTATGGTGAACTGTACTTGAGAACTTGGAGTGACAATTGCATTATATTTCTGGAAGTGTGATGCTGTCAAAGATCAGTTTTTTGAGATATAGTGTTCAAAATGTATTTGTCAACAGTGTTATGCTGCATCCAAGCCTGTCATACTAGAACCTGTGATGAAGGTGGAACTGAAAGTGCCAACAGAGTTCCAGGGTACAGTTACTGGTGACATTAATAAGTGAGTGACTGTTGTATTTTATTTTTTCAGTTTAATTTCAATTGTTAATTGCTGGATGGCACAACGAACTTAATATTTTTACATACGAATTACAGGAGGAAGGGTATGATTGTTGGAAATGACCAGGATGGTGATGACACTGTGGTCGTTGCACATGTATGTGGAACGTTACCTCTTTTAATAAATTTCTTTTAATATATGAGTAGTCAATTTAATGTTGGTAATAGATAGTGGCTGGCTGGATATGAAACATTACCCTCCTATTTTTCTTTTTCTTTAAAATACATGTTATATGTGACAAATCTTGCATTCATATCTTATAATTTATATTGCAAGTTGTTATGAAAATTATTGCAAATAAAATTGTTTCTAGATCTGCATTGTTATCTAGGAGACAATATTCTTCCCATGGTCTGCCGTATCGACCATATCGCACTGGTAAGGTACCAGTGCGATACTAAGGTTTGATTCGATATGAATCATATGGCTAGGTTTCGGGCGATATCATGGTTGAGATTGAGAAAAAGTATTGGTACCTTGTCTTGATGCAGGCTGCATACCATACCATATCATATCATATTGAACCAGTAATATACTAGTATGGTTCTCGGTACCAATTTGGTGGACCTTGATTCTTCCTGTATCACATTGGCATCTCTTTAATACTGCATGTTGCCAGTGCTTTTCTTTATATGCTAGCTGATTGTGCAAGAGATGTCAAACAATAAGCACTGTCTCATCTGCTTATTTTGACTGTCTAATGAAGCAAACTAATGATGAAATCACATGTAGGCTGAGGATGGCAAGGAATATTTGTGAGTTTAACCTGAAGTAGTGAATCCATCACATGAAATGGTGGTTTCAATAGTTCTGAGGTAGATGAATGAAACTCATAAAGCTATAGAATATCTTATTGGTTGCATTTCAAATTCTTAGAGGTCAAATTAATTATCGGAAAAGTTTAAAGAAGACTATAACTGTTTTAAAAAAAAATCAAAGAAGTCTAGCATGGAAAGGACTTTCAAGTTATCTAGTTTGGTGAAACAGAGGAAGATAAATACCCTGGCCAACAAGATGCATCTAGACAACACGCTGGATGCAAGTGATCAAGGAGAGTAAAAGGGAAGCAGCTTTCAATGCGAAAAATAATTTAAAAAAAAGGAGAAAAACCTAAAAACCTAAATGCTTTAGAAGACAGAGTACAGTGGGAAAAGCTTCAACTAAAACTGCTATGCATCAATAAAAAATTGTACTGTTCAACAATCTGATATACCATGCATCCAATGGTTTCGAATGACCTAGAAATGACTGAAAGCCCAACACAACTAGAGATTAGGGCATGTGCCAAAATGAATCAAATGGTTACCTACTTTGAAGAAAATATTCTAGCCATGGATCTGGGACAAAAATAATGTTCCAAGGAGTTCAAGCTACACTACGTTGGATTCTTGAGGTAGTTTGGGGTCAACTGGAAAAAGATTTAGGTTTCATTAACTAGAGATTGGATTTGGTTCCAACATTAACGGAGGTTAAGGTATGCCTAGATGGCCAAATATTCTTTGTATTAACTCCATTTTAAGGTTGAAGCCAGGATGGGTTAGCAGCAGGGAGATAGGTATTGTAGTGACTGGGGTTTGCTTGATTGCATAATCCCAAAAAAGCATGGATTTTTTGTTCCATTTGCTGATTTTTGTTCTGGATGGTCCACTTCATGATATTGCTATTGCTCAACCACTGACCCCTTCTTACCTAAACAGTTTTCTCGGTCAACAACTTTTGCACTCATCCATGTCAGGATTTCCATGTATTATGTAGGCCCCAAGTCATGCATAGGGTCCCTTGTGCTGCAGACTTCAGCGGCAAGCACAGGTCGATATACATTCTCAAGGTGAACAATAATAAAGCGATCAAGCACATAAATTTGTGGTTCACACAAACTCTATGCAGCACAAAAACAAAAAATAAGAATAAAAAAAAAAAAACCTTTGCATGTGCTTGCACTCACCTTGCCCTACATGCTTCTTCCCACACCAGCAGCCTTGTGCTGCCACAATTTTGTTCATTGGAACTCCTTCGCATCTCCCTGTTGCTGCATACCTTGGACCCTCTTTAAATAAAGGCGAGGACATTGCTTCTTGTCTTGTCCCCAAGCAAGAATCTAACTTGGACCCTTTCTATACGTTCGTCTGATTCTGACAATCCAGATAGGCCATTAGTGAATAGGAATAAATACCTTAAATACAAGTGCAACCCCATACTTAGAACTTTGGATGACAAAGGAGAAGCAGTGATTCAAGAACAATGTACGAATGTACTGGCATGAAGCAGGGAACTTTGGCTTGCCAGAATCTAGTGGAAGATTTAGAGGGTGCTGAAGGACTTCGTGATGAAACATTAAACAGCTTAGTCTCTTGCTTGGTTCTTGAAGTTTCCTACCAGTCCACAAGTATAAAATGGTTAGCATGAGTTCAATGCCATTGCCCACAATGACATGAGAAGTAGGGGTTGTTGAGGCTTCTAATGGTAGGGATATTTCATGGGGTTAACTTGGTTCCAAGCTTCGTCTGAGAAACTTCAGGGACTTGCTGAGAGAGTACAGTCTCTCTTTAGGGATAGAGCAGAACTTGTAATTTTTGGATGAATTTTGTAGCACAATACTGGAAAGGGCATATATGTAAGTAGCACATGAACTATAATTTATAATCTTCTAACACTCAAAACAATGAATGAAAGAATGCATAAGTGGAGAGCTTGTTAAACGCGTCTGTGCTATATTATTTTTGAACAAGATAATATTCCTTTTTTATGTTAGCAACCATCTATACTAACAAGATGCAATTGTTTAGGTATCAAGTCCTGTATATTTATGTTTATATAGATCAGCACTCACTGTTTTGACATCTGCTTGATGCTTAGTCACAAGGTTTTTTTTTTATTATTTTTTATAGGTGTTATGTTTCTAACAACTGTAAATCCTGGCTGATGGGTAAATTGTGTGTTTTAGGTACCACTCAACAACATGTTTGGGTACTCAACAGCTCTTCGCTCCATGACACAGGTGTGATTTGTTCACAATTATGGCCTCATAGTATCCTCTTTTGCTCTTTGTAGATCTGCAATCTATGTTATATTGGAGTTCTCATGCTTATGACCGTAGTTCACTTGTTTCTTTCGTTCTGCAGGGCAAGGGTGAATTCACAATGGAATACCTAGAGCATTCACCTGTTTCTCAAGATGTACAGATGCAACTTGTGAACACCTACAAGGCCACCAAGGATACAGAATGAGTCGCATTTTTTCTGGATAACAAGACTGCTGGTTTTTTAACAGTGGATTTTGATAGTGTCCACTTGAGCCCCAGCAGTGTTTTACTTTCTGATTTATCTAAATTTTGGAATGAGGTAAAATATCTATTCTTTTTGTGGGGGATCGGCTATCATGCCAGTGGTATAATCCTCTTTTGAATATGTAATACAAGCTGGGGTTTCCACCCATTAGGTCAAATTGCAATAAGTCGGAGCCCTTCTCTTGTCATACCACACCCATTTTTTAGTCCTGTTCCTTGTAGAACAGGGACAAACTTGAATTAAATCTGTCTTTTGTTTTTATGAGATGCTGTCATACAGGAAATTGTTGATGGAATCAAGTGCCGTCTCCTTTGGAGTTCGGTTATCTCTTGCACGATGCTTAATAGCAAGTGAGCTTTCTATTTACAAGTCATGAGTCCCTAAAATTTGAGGCTTGCGTTCGTTTTGGTATCCTGTAATTAATATAAATGCGAATATCATGTTGATTTTCTTTGCAGAGGTGCTGTATCTGGGAACTTATTGTCACTCATCACCATCAATATGGTTGGTTAGATGTGTGCACTTATTTTAATACAAAATACCGGACGAGAGGCAGGAGGAAGTGGTAAGGGATTAGCAGGAGACTGATCCTGTAACCCTAAGAAATCTGATGTATGGCCTTTAGATGGCCTTCCACCTCAAATATGGTGGGGATTCTGGTACCTCAAGAATATGTAGTCTGACAAATAACAATGGGTTTTGTTTAGGGGTGGTAATTATGTTCGGATCACTTTCAGATTTGAATCATTGAAATTAACTTTTAATTCTAATTCTAAATGATTGGATTAGAATTATTCTATCAGTAATTATGGGTTGGTTTTTTTCTAAAAAAAAGAATTCAATGCATGATCAATTTAACTTTTTTTTTATTTTTTCTTCTTTTACTAATTTGTTACTTTAAATATATGTAGACACAAAAATATAGTATGATTAGATATCAGTAAAAATAATTGTTATAAATTTATAAAATATTAAAATAATATAATTAAACAATAAAAATATGTTTTTAAAACTAAATAAATATTTATGTTAAATTATTACTAAGATTATAAAATAAAATGAATAAACGTTAAAAATATGTTTATTTTTATAAATAAAAAAAAAGTAAAATTATGTTGATTCTACTCTTTCATTTCTTTTTTAGGATTTTTTTTGTTGTGAATGTCGATCATTCAATAGCATTTAAGTTGAAAAAGTATACTTTTAATTTATCATTTATTATGTTGCATTAGTATTAACTATGTTATATATTGAATAATATAAAATATTAAAATATTAACTATATAAATAATTTAATTGATAATTTATAAAATTATATAATATTATTTAAATAAAATTTTAAAATTTAAAATAAAAAAATTTAAAATATATCTTATTCTGATATCTAAATAATAAATTAGAAGTAGTGATTAAAGCTTATACATTTTCTATCAAATACAATATTTGGATCATTTCGGATTACTTACAATTGAATTCTAAAATTTTTGGATCGTTTGGGTTCCGATTAAAATAAATAAATAAATAAATAAAATCCTAATCCTATTTTTTTTCTAATGGATTCAGGTAATGAAGGCTTGGTTAATATTTGGAAAATTTCAGGAAGAACTTGCAGATGTTTTTCGGGTACCGCGTCTCTTGTGACGGCTTGTTGTCAGATTAATGGAACTTACGATATGGTCTGAAGAATGCTGCTCGAGATTACTTTGATTCTTCCTACACTTTTTTTTATATAATTCTATTGGATAAGAATATTGGCTTTGTTAGGCTAGTAACATCATGCATCCAACTCAATGAGATCCAGGAGCTAGTTGTCCGTGAAGTTTCCTCACAATTTTTGACAGCCCACATGTATCTCTGGACTGGTGTTCTTGACGCCGCCACCCAGACCAAACCGTTTCAGTAACACGTTTGGATCGTGGCTCAACCTTGTGTTGGTTGCAATATGTTACTTCGGTCCTATTTGACTAGATGTTAGAATCGGAATCGAAATCAAAATAAAATTTTATTAAAATTAAAATTAAAATCTTTCAATTTTTGTACATGTTTGATTCATCTAGAAATTAGAACTGAAATCAAGTTAATTTCTATTATTATTATTTAAGTGATCCAAATCTCAGAATTGGAATCAGTTTAAATTTTTAATTTTACTCACCAAAAACTTTAAAAATTGATTATTTTTGAATTTTTTATATATGTATTCGATTTTATATTTATTTTATAAATAAATAGGTTTAAAAATTAATAAATAAAGAAATACCGTAATAAATTATAATATAAAAACACCTTCAAGGTTTAAGTGTACTCAAGCGTTGAAGAGGAAAAAAAAAAGAAAAAAGACATTAAGGGTTTCTACATTTTGTTTTTTTTAATCACAGTGGAAGAGGAGGAAAAACTGGTAATTAACTGTTACAATGCTGGAATAAAAATCACAATCTTAACAAGTCAAGATCTCTAATATTCTAAAAACTATGATTCTGATTCGCAATAGAATAAGTATCAGATTCCAAATTTGTTCAAACAAATAATTAAAATCGGAATTAATGATTTCGATTGCCATTCAAAAGACTCGTTTCAATGAACCAAAGGTATCTCTCTCATCTTCGTGTCTCTCTTCACCCACGCCCTCGTCTAAATGTCCCATTGCCTTTCCTCTTATTTCTTAAGTCTTGGATGAAGGACAAGAAGAAGCTTTGGAGAAGCTCCTGCAATGTCTCCAAGCACCAGTTGCATCGGCATCTTGGATCTAAGATTGGTTGCATCATCCTTCATCTTCCTTTCTTCATCAATCACCATCAGTCACGGGATTGATGCCAATCTCCTCCCTCATCCTTTTCCACTGGTATCCCCATGATCCAATCACCATGATATTGGAAATAATGATCCAATTGATTGACCACCAAAGCACTGGCAAGGGACTTCAATTCAATGGCTTGAACCCTTGATGGAGAGGGATATTATGGCCCTTTGGTTTTAAGATCAAAAGTTAGAGATTTTATCATAGTGGGAAAGCTGTTAGAGGTTTTTTTTTTTAAAAAAAAAAAGACATGACCTGGTCAATGACCTCCTAAGCCAATGTCTTGAAATGGTTGAACCACTTGGAAGGACTTTTAGAAGTTTGGTTCTAAATTTGAACTGAACTACAATTATGAGCAATTGATTGGTCCATTAGGTCGACATGGTCAAACCGCCTGGGTCACCAATCACTACCTCAGACTTTTTGCCAAAGAAAAAGGAAGGTAGAGAGCTTAGATTCTCTAAGTCAGCAAGAGTTTGGTCAGGTATTCTCAAATCAGGAGAACTTGACAAGGCAACATCCCAAGAAAGAATTTAAAGAAGGTGCTCTTGGAAAGGGTTTCTCAAAAGATTCACCATAGAGCATAGGTCAAGGCATTGGAGAGCAAGAAAAGGTTTCTTAAAGAACTTTCTCTAGGATAGAATTTTGATTGCAACCACGGTTGAGGTTCGTGATTTCAAGCAAATTTGCAGCTCTTTTTTTTTCGTGATGAAAAGTTTTCTTTGGGAAGCCTAGAGTGGAAACCTTGTACCCCTTCAATTTTTTGCGATGCCTCAAATGGAGGGCAAGAGATTTTAGAGATTGTCGTCACCTATTTTGATTATGTAATGGAAATTTTTTTATGTTTGCATGTCACTTCTCTCTTTTAGCAGGTTTTTCACGTATATCTTATTGTCTTTCTCTTGGGATACTTTATATAATGTATTCATAATTTAATTGATGTGTTTTCCGATTGTTCTTATGGTGTTTCTGGTGCAAATACCATCTATAGGTTATTTTAAGGCGTAATATCTTGTTTTCAGCCTTGGATTCTGCAGCCACACAACGTCTTTGCACATCTGCTGAGCAAATCCATTGTGCTCAATTTTTTGCAATTACGCCTTCGTGATTTGATTTTTCAATGGTAATGGTCTCGTCATCAAGCATCACAAGTTTTTTTTTTTATTTTTTTTTCCTCTTTGTTTTTATTTGATATAAGAGATTTATAGAATTACCTGTAGGGTTTAAAGGTAGGATTTAAATCTAGGTACATGGTATGATAACTAGGAGACTGGACGAGCTTGGTAGACTTCAAAAGGTAATTTTAGATGTCAAGCTGGAGTATAAACTTTTGCTTAAAATTTATCTTGAACCTTAAACTTTTTATTGTTACAATTTAGCCTTTCATATTTTAAAAATATTACATTCCTAACGTTCTATTATATGGAATCAATTAAAGTCAACAGAATAACTAGCACATTATATTGTCAACTAATCCACATCGTCGCATCCAAGTGACACATTAGATATTTCATCAATTTAACCAAACATATATAATGAGGCATTAGAAATACAACATTGTTAAAATATAAAGCACTAAAATATAACAATTAAAAGTTTGAGGACTAAAATAAATTTTAAATAAAAATTTGAAGGCTAAAAATATTTTAGTTAATTAGTAAATTGACTTGTTCACATAGCCTAAATCTAACTCTCTTCGTATCCCTCCTCTTACAAACCCTAATCCTAATTGTCATCTAACCCTAATTTTCTCCTCCCATTCCCCATGGTCGACCACTATATGGCAATAAGGTCAATTTAGCACTGACGTTGACCGAAGGTTCGAGATGGTAGAAGAGTTCGATACCCACATGAAGGAGAATGACACCAAGTTGCCCAACTACTTCGTTTGCATCCTCCTCACTATCACCAATGATATCCCACCTTCCAAGCCTATGTTCGCTAATCTCTCTTCCCTCTCCAAGAGCACTCCGTCTGCCCCTTCATTTGTTGCCCTCGCATTCCAACGCTCCAACCTTAGCAAGTTAGCATGGATGTTAGGCTGGGCATGGTCAACCCACCTAAGAAAGAGGCTTTCAGCCCAAGAAACTATGTCTCACCTCAAACACCAAACCATCTACAAAGCCCATCATAAATTCCCCTAATGGTTCAAATGCCCCTAAAGAATAAGAGGCCCACAAGCTCACTTTGGAAGGGAAAGCCTACAAACCAACGCTCAAGAACACTAAGTCTACTCTCTCACCTAAGCAAGCCATCTCGGTCCTAGAAGTGGAAGGCATCTACTGAAGATAAATCCTACAATCCTTCAGCTAAGTGGACGTATGGTGACTCATTCTGTGTCAGCATCACCTACAGCATGTGTAATGCGATCGCATTGAGAAAATAAACTTAAAGGATTAGTGGGTGGTGTGCAGCTGGTTAAAAAGGATGCACCTATTCTTTAGCAGATTAACGAAACCAACCATTTCCTACTTCTTAGTAAGTTGACAAGGCCAACCATTTCCTACTCTATAGCATATTAGTGAAGCCGACCACCTCTTGTAGAGAATATGACCTATGCCATCACGCATGAATGCAAAAGGCAATTCCATTATGTTAAGACATACATTAGGTATGAATGCCTTTATAAGCAGAAGGTACATTTAAGACAACAAACTTTTTCTAACCTTCTCTCTCCTCTCTTCCTTTACAATAGTAAACATCCAAGTACTTCATTTTCTCCAATTCTCTCCATTAGCATGGTTACAAGGGCCACCCTTGACCATCCTTCTAGTTTCTTATAAACTTGTAGGGATGAGCATAATTTCGTTTTAATCAAAAAATCGAAACGAACTGATACAATTTGGTTTGGTTTGGTTTGGTTTGATTTTTTTTTTTTTTTTAAGATTTAGTTGTTTAGGTTTGATTTGGTTATTTTAAGATTAAAACTAAAAAAATCAAATCAAACCAATTTTCTTATATAACTGGTTATTCAAATAGCTAAATTAGCTAAATTTTATACTTAAAGCCCAAACAATAAAGTCATAACCGTGTTATTCCTTCTCTTTTAAAAGTTTTTGAGCTTAAAGCCCAAATAAAAAGTCAACAACTATATTATTCTTTTCTCTTTCGGGTTTTTGGGTTTAAATCCTAATCAAAAGGCCCATATCTGTGTTATTCCTTCTTCTGTTAGGTTTTTGAACTTAAAGCCCAAATAATAGGCTCATAATTGAAAAACTGACGGAAATGAATTAGAACAATTCGTTTGGTTCATTTTTTTAAAAAAATTCAGTTTGATTTGATCACACTTTTCAGAAATCTTAATTTAATCGATTTTACTTAATTTTAAATCAAACCAACTAAATGCTCACCCCTATTAATTTAAGCACTAAAAGACTTTAGTCAAAAAGTCTTCAACACCTCAAATGCTTATTTTTGATGCCTACAAGGGCTTCAATTTGGATGCAGAGCTTTTTTTTTTTTTTTTTTATTGGGCTTACAAATATTTTCATTCGTGATTCAACATCCTTATCATCGTACCTATTAGCATGCGGGATCCTATTGCTTAATTTCAGTGCCACCAAAGAGGATGGTAGAAACTCTAACCCCACCAATCGAAGGAATCGAGACGACCCGGACCTCTATAAGTTGTAGGGTGGTTTAACAAATGAGGGAAACACATAGCGTTTGGAAAGGAAGAGGGAGAGGTCGCATTGTTCCTCAATGGTGGTGGTGAAGGAGGTGGCGAAGGTGAAGCCGAAGGGAGCAAGGAGTCGGAAAACTCCAAAGACGGGTTTTCTTCCTTCCCCTCTTCTGGTTGCCTCCTCCTCTACGGGAGCTCCTCTCTCTGTCTTATGGTCGAGAAGGCCAGCTACCAAGAGGAAGTCCACAAGACAAAGGACCAGGCGTAAAGTTTCCTTCATTAAATATTATTCCCAATTAAGTGTAGCTCTAAAAGTCATTTGGGAGCAAAGGAAACATCCGAGGTCGACGGAGGCAGAGAAAGGGACCGTTGAGACCTTTTCGCCAGCCAAAGAACTTCTCACCAACATTAGCTCTCTGCTCCGCCCACCGCTTTTCCTACCTCTCCCTGGTTCTAGTTAAACCCCCAAAGCTACCACCATCAACCACTAGTTATTAAATCCCAACTCCAACTCCAACCCTCCATCCTATTCCCTTGATCACTACTACATCAACACATCCACTAACAAAGTACCAAATGGCCAAGGCTTCGAGGGCCTGCATCCTCCTCCTCAGGCTCCTGGCCGCGGCCGCCACCCTCTCCGCCACCATCGTCATGGCGACGAGCCACGAGTCAACCACCTTATTCGGCCTAACCTTGGAAGCCAAGTTCCAATACACCCCTTCCTTCGAGTATCCACTCACCTGTTCGTTAGCATAATTAGAGATGATAGAGCCCTTTCGCTGTCTCACCTGAAACTTCCTGCAGGTTCTTCGTGATTGCCAATGCCATCGGCTGCGCCTACACCCTGCTCGTCCTCTTCGTCCCTCCCACGAGCTCGCTCTCGAGATTCGTCGTCGTGTTCGATGTGGTAAGGCTCGGCTTTCGATCGCTTATGTAATCTGTTCGTGGTGTGATTGCTTGTTGATGTGCATGATGAACTCGGTGGGAAATTCCAGATCGTTGCAATGTTGCTGACTTCTGCTGTCTCGGCGACGGGAGCATTGTCTGAGGTGGGGAAGAGAGGGAATTCGCACGCCGGCTGGCTGCCAATCTGCGGGCAGATCCCCAAGTTCTGTGACCATGTGAAGGGAGCTCTGATATGTGCCTTCTGTGGTGTGGTGATTCACTTGGTGATCCTTCTCCATACCATCCACACTGTGATCGGTCCTCTCTTCCATGAGCCTTTATGAGCTTTGATAGGATATTATGTATGCATGCTGTGAACGTCTTTGGTGCTCAACTGCTACAGAGCTACGCTTACCCTTTGTGTTGTGATGAATTGGTTCTTTGCTGGTTAAAATCCAAGTTCGGTCATTTCGACGTTCTTTGTCGATCAGCTCATTACTTTCATGGCCTCCCTGCAAGTCCATGGTGCATGCTTGACTTTTTTTCTTTTTTTTATAATAAAAGTTGGTAAACTAACTTTCCTCTACCACCTAACTTGGCCTCCAGGCCAACCTAGAGGAGGAGCGATGAGCCCTTATTATATAACAAATCCCGTCAACTCTAGTTTGTTTGAAAATAATACATGTAATGGCGTCATATGATTTCAAACAATCAAGGTTTCCAATATCATCTTGTGGTTGCAACTATTTACAAATAGGGTTTGATATGACCTCTCATCACATAATAATATTTATAATGAAAATTTTATTAACTATAATAAGCATCCAGGCCAACCTAGAGGAGGAGCGATGAGCCCTTATTATATAACAAATCCCGTCAACTCTAGTTGGTTTGAAAATAATACATGTAATGGCGTCATATGAATTCAAACAATCAAGGTTTCCAATATCATCTTGTGGTTGCAACTATTTACAAATAGGGTTTGATACGACCTCTCATCACATAATAATATTTATAATGAAAATTTTATTAACTATAGCGATAATAATTTATCTCAAATAATAATTTTTTTTATTATTAAAATATATAAGATAAATATAGTTGAAATGAGAATGTTAAAATATATGTGCGATAATATAAAAAAAGATAGAATAAAAAATAAAGTTATTCCTAAAAAGATGAAGATAGTGACAATTAAGGATAAATTAAAGAAAAGATAATTTAGACAGTTTCGATCTATGCAAATATAGATCTAAAAATGCACTTGTATGAAGGAATAATTTGATGCACATAAAAGAAAAAAAAGATAAAGATAAATTAAAAATTATGTGGCAATAGATGATAAAGAAAGACTTAAAATTTTTGTATCTTATTAAAAATATGATTCAAGACTAAATTGAATGGAGAGAAAAGATTATGTGATATATCTCAACTAGTTTGGGATCGTTGTTGTTGTTGTTGTATTTTTTATTATTAAAATAACTACTAAAATAATAGTTATTATAATGTTGTTATAATAGATAATAATGATTAAAAAAAAAGAAAATAATATCTTTTTATTTTTAAAGATAAAATAATAATATTTTAAAGCTTGTATAACCATATTTGAAGGAAAATTCTGAAACAAAAGTTTTAATTTTTTCTAAAAAATAATTTATTTAATAAAACGTACAAGTGAAAATAGTTGTAATTTATGTTGTAACACTCTATTATAATGAAAAAAAATGAAAGATAACATTTATTTTTTTATATTATTTATCTAATTACATAATAAAAGGTAGCCAGAATCATTATACATATATATCAAGGTAGAAAGATAGCAAATTCTATGCTGTTTTTGATTTGTTATCGGTAGTGTTAGAAATAACGTGAACCTCAAAGGTGAAATGAGAGCGCCTTGCAGTAGCAAGATGAATGATGGATTTGAAGCTTTATTTTTTAAAAAAAAAATTATAAAAAAAGTATAATAATTGAACCCTCATTTAAAGCCATAGAAACAAGAGCTGTGGTGCGCAACAAAGAACGTCACACCACTCAGCAACAGAGAAACTGCGTGATGTGGTTGGATTTTTTTTTGGTGCATGAAATATTGTACGAACGTCATTCTGAACTCTGGACATCGGCTGACATAAAAATTGATTAGCTATGGAACTTTATTTTAGGAAATAGAATTCCACGTATTATATATTATCACGACATTTATCTTAGGCAATACCAATATACTTTTCCCGTATTCAGAATTTAATATTTTAATATTAATAAAGTATAATTAAATTTTAATCACTAATAATAACACCAGTATAATTATAAAAAAAATCTATTTGAAGTTTTTGCATCATCAATAAAAAAATTATTAAATAAAAAAAAAGTAAATGTTTCATAAATACTTTCCAAAATCAAAACGTATAAAGACAAAATCAAAATTTCTATTAAGACCCTAAGAATAAAAATAATTTGTTTTAACTATGTAAAGTTTTTTATTAAAAATTTGAAATTATAATGGATGTAATGAGTATGAGGCATGACGGAATGAGACAGATATATTTTTACATTTATAACCGCTCCATAACCAGAGTGAGTATTGCCATATGTCTTTGTACCTATATGGTAATCTTTCTTTCTTTCTTTTAATTTTTTTTAATCTTCATAGCTGTTCCAAATATAGTAAAGGTAGATGAATTCCTCTAAATTTAAAGAAAATTACCATTTCTATTTACATTTCGAATGAAGTTATCAAATCACGTATTTCTAGTTTTGCATAATAAGAATCAAATGCTATGTTGTATACTAGGAATCAGATGTTATGACAGAAATGAGTGACATATGATCAAATTTTGGCCTATCAATCTTCAAAGTCGAAAAATATTAATAGAGACAACTAACAAATAATGTCAAGAATTCTATAAACTAGTTAGGCCGTTTGAAAGTACCGTCACGAGGGAATCTAAATTAGTCACCAATCTTGGTGACATTGACCCAATGGCATCTAAGGAGACTGGGTTCAAGTTCCGAACGATGGATTCCCATGTGGATAGTTCATAGATTTAACGTTATATTAGGTTTTCTTTTCAATTCTATAGTCTTGGATCATTGTAATGGAGCTTTTCAGACAGCAGAGATGGCAGAAACTGAAACCGACCCCCGGTCTAAACCTATTCAAAAAACTACAGTTAGGGTTTTACCTTTTTTTTTTTTTTTTTTAGATCAAAATTCAAAATGATCTGAAAATTTTAGGATCGAATCAGGTCCGACCATAGTTAACCCGAATGACCCGAAAATGGTATGTAGGTAAGTTATATTTTCAATTTTATCTATTTTAAATTTTAGAATTTGATGTAGATGATATTATATAATTTTATGAATTATCAATTAGATTGTTTATATGGCCAACATTTTAATATTTTATATTTTTTGATATATAATATAGTTGGTGCTTATGCGGCTCAATAAATAATGTGATTAGAAATATACTTTTCTAAGTTGAGTATTATTAAATGATCGACATCAATAGCTTCAAATATCTCTACGAAGATGATAAAAAAAAGTAGAATTAAGCATAATTTTACTCTTTTCTTATTGCTTATTTTATTTTATAATCTTATTAATAATTTAATATTAATATTTATTTAATTTTAAAGTATATTTTTAAAACTATTACTTAATCATATTATTTTTTATAATTTATAAATTTATAATTATTATTTTTATTAATGTCTAATCATGTTACAATTTTGTGTCTATCTATTGTAGCATTTAGAGTAACAAATGAGTAAAAAAAGAAAAGAAAGAATTGAATTAATCATTAATAAGAATTGAATTAATCATTAATAAATTACTTAAAAAGAATAAGGAAGAAGTGTACACTAAATTCTTAAAAAAAAAAAAAGAAAAGAAAAGTCAACTCAAAATGATCTATGGGTTGGTCCAAATCTGAACATTTAGGGTTAGAGTTTAGCTTCAATAATTCAAATCTAAAAATGGTCTAAACATAAAAATGATTCGGACATAAATTGATCCAATCCAAAATGGCCCGATCCGGTCCAACTGCCATCTCTAGCTGGACGTGAAAGTACTTCTCAAATAACCAGCTGCTGGTGCTTTCCCCTTCATATCTCTTTTCTTCACTTCTCTTTTTTTTTTTTTTTCCTCCTCGTCTTACACCTTATAAAAATATCTATTATCCACCCATTCTTCTATATCTGTTTTCCCATCCATCTTTTTACAGTATTAGATCTACCTTAGATTTGAATCTGAATATCTGCTTATACTGTGAGCAAGCTTTGCTTGGATTCAGAGAATGCTAGAAAAGCTCTGGAAAAAGCCAATAAGATTCAGATCAATCCAGATCTGAATCAATCTGTATTTGTATATTTTGTTTGTAGACTACCCGAAATGCCTCCTTTGCAGTTGTTTATAAGATCAAAAGTATACTCCTCATTAATCTTTTCATGGATAGGGAGAATTGTTGGCATCTACTGCGAGAACTACCTAGCGTCAGCACAAATATTCGGCATGCTGATCCGTTTGAAGGGGACGTTGGGTGTTGAATCCTGAAGCTAATGTGAGTTGAGTTATAACGGCATGCGCCAGTAGCGGGCCTGAAGCCTTTGCTTTCACGCTTTTGCTACAATGTTTCAAGTTGCATGTAGATGTTACTGTAAATAAAAATAAGTCTAAAGATTAAAGAATGACAGAAGAGGCTTTTGAAGGGATGAATGAAGCTTTGAACAGATGAGATTGAAGTTTGTTTTTTGGAAAAAAAAAAAAAAAAAAAAAGTACCTTAGACAAACCCTTGTTTTCAGCATCTATGCTCAATTACTAAACCCAATGCTAATGCAGGAGTTATCTTTTTTGACAGGAGCTAATGCAGGAGTTATCACCCTGTACCTTTTGCTTGAACACCAACTTCCTACGTACATTTATATAAGCCTTCTCCATGTTCATTGTGTAGAGAACATTCATTATCCCCATTTTCAAAATTTTTAGATTTCTACTGGCAAGGATGTCATAATGATTTCCCCCTCACTTAAGTATGATAGATAAATTCTTAGCATGAGACTGAGCATTGGTGCAATGATAAAATTGCTCTACAGTAACTCATGTGTCATACTTTCAAAACATAGGAATCTGCACGCAGAGCTAGGCTACATATATATACATTTGACTCTCTCCAGACTCTATAATAGTGGAAGCCTTGTACACTGTTTAAGGTAAATTAGTAACATGATGTAACAGCTTGCCAAGCTTGAATGCATAGGTGGGATATGATTTTTTTCAACTGTTATGGTAACCCAGAGCATTTCTATTTAAAAATGTTTGCTTGTAATATTCTTGGTCATGTAACTGTCTGGAGTTTAGTTAGTTCATATCATATGATTCATCAAACACCTGAGTTCCTTACATGACGTTGATGTTTAGTCTGGACTATATACCACCATGACTATTTATATGTGATAGTTATATTTGGTTGGCTGCAGAAGTACAGATAATTAGCCGCTCATTCATTTTAGTTCTTTGGTTCTTATTTCTTTAGTCTCAACCTTACAATTAGTTTTGTGGTTTATGTAATCTTAGCATTTCCTAGATTCACTCTCCTTTTGCACCAGTTGTGGCGACAGATGATGAAAAGATCTCAGAATGCTGTTGAGGATTTGGAGCAGATGTAATAATGGCATCCAGATCTTACGTCATACTTTCATGCCTGATTTCCTGAATACATATGATATTCTTTACTCAGTTTGCAGTAACTGAATGCTGCCATGAAGCTCTGCAAAAGCTCAAAAGAAACCATGAAATTGTTTGTGAGTATTCAAGGAGATGAATCCCTTATTGAACCAGAGAAAATAGATGGCGTGATACAAGAAAATAAATGCAGGAAGTTATAGTAATTACTATTTAATTGCTTGTGTAATTGAGCTTTTTCTACTTTTCTGAGCATTCTTGTGCTTTCATTATGGGCTGCAGAGAGATCCTGATGCAGTGTTCGGTACTGCGGTCTCATCTTTAATGGAATAAATTTCTGTACAGGATTGATTCCTTATAATAAGCGAGTTCCATGGTATGTGACAGAATGTTGAACTGCAACTTTGGTAATCAGGGTTCATGATAAGCTAGTAGTGTAGACACTCTTGAACAGTAACATGACATGAGAAGCCAAAAAACCTTTGCTATAAAATCTGTGAGGCCTTTCGAAACGACTTGCCATTCCATTCAATTTCTCCTTGTTGGAGGGCATGGTTATCAACTGGTCTTCCTTATTTAACAGTAATATTTATTCTTTTCCAGTTTGCTGATTCAGTTTCAGTGCTAATGTGGTTCAAGTTCATTTGCAGAGGAGAGCAGTCACAAAACCCATGAAAAAGATGAGAGATGCTTTAGCTGTTCACAGTAAAAGAAACATCAGGAGTTGCTTTAGATCTGTGACCGTGATACACTAGTAGATCAAACAATGTTGAAATTTTTGCCAATTGATGGAAGCACAACTGTCTTGCACAAATTGAAATCCCTGATGAATTGTATGATGACGTAATTGATGATATCTGAGAGAGGACATGAAGGTAACTTTGTATCACTGGGTGCACTTGTATGAACAACTCAAAGATTATGATATTTGTACAAAGAGACAGCTTATATTGCTTCCAAAACTTAGCATGCTAAACAGCTTGTAGCCTCGCAAATTTCCCATATTGCTTCATGATTTTTGCACTCTCAAATTTGTGATGGCATTTTACACTCAAATTTATAATGCGATCTTCCATTGATCAAGTTTGCTTAACATGAAAGAGGCAAGCTCTTTAATAAGCAGTCTCTTTAGTATTGATAAATGTGATTGCTATACATGTGGGCTGTCATATTCAAGCACTGAAGTATAGCCTCTCCTCGTCTGTTGAACGTGAAAATAGAAATCCCACCGTTATTCACATCAATTGCACGAAACCTACAGCATCAAAACATTTGCATGGCAAGAAATGAGAAATAATGTAAGAAGTTCATTAGATGATCAATATGCAACAACCTATTACCACAGACTTTTATTACCATGAAACAAGGTTGTAATTTATCTTGGATTGACTAACTTTTTTCTATAATTTATTTATTTACCTAGATCTCTAGAAAAGATACTATTTCATCATGCATGAAATAAGTTTCTAACAAATAACTGTCAAGAAACTAAGGTTGTGTTCAATTTTTGAGAATAATCCTGTTTTTTATTTTCATTTTTATTTTCACAGAAAACAGAAAACATTTGTAAAAACATGTATAGTGTTTGGTGATTAAAAATAAAAATAATTTTTTTGAAAAACACAACTGCAAAATAATAGAAAACTGAAAATAATTTAAAAATACTTTCATTATTCTCCATCAAAACAAAGAATAGAATAGAAAACAAAGGTTTGAGAATGTGAAAATATGAGAGTGAACAATATTTTCTTTAATATTTTTTAGCCTATTCTTTTGAAAAGTGTCATTTATAATAAAAATAAAAATAAAAATAATTTTTGTTCTCACTTACAGTATGAATATTTTAGAGTTTAGAAAGTAGAAAATAAAATTACTTTTAGAAAATGAAAATAGAAAATGAAAACAAAAAAAAAGTTCTTGAAAACCAAATGCAACCTAACCTCTCTGGCCCAAGTCCTAGAGCTGTACAGATGAGTGCCCGCAAAATGGATTTGTGGGTGACTACCAAAAAACTCTTTCCCTGATCAAAAAAGAACATGGCTATATGAATATCAAAGATCCAAATATTTTTTTTAACAAAGCCAGGCCTTTATGTGCTTACCGGTGTGGACAAAATTTCCTTCCAAGCCTCTCTTGCTGTTACCCATAATTTTCGAATAGGATAGATGCCATCCACATTAAAATTAGCTGGATCTTCTCTCCATGTGGTATATAACTTTGGATATTTCTTTTTAGCATCCGCTGCCTCCAAATTTCAAACATGATTACACAGTGTCATGCATGCATGATCAGAAGAGAAAAGATGCACATTACCAGAACATGTACCATTTGTCATTCCTTCTAAAAAGAACAGGTGTGCCTCTTTCAATGAATCTAGAAAAACCAGCGGTTGTTCCCTTCCATGCCATAATATTTCAGCAGTTGACTGTATTAAACACCCATGGTTGAGAAAGAAAGAAAGAAAAATACCAACCCATGCTTCTGAAACGGATTGATCATATGATCGGAAATATGAGCATGCATAAACTGTTAGCTCCTAGTTCCAGATAGGGGGGTTTCAAACCTTTGCACGCGAGATAGGACTAGAGAAGCAGACATCAAAGCTTACATCGACCAAAGCATTCCGGCACTTCTCAGCTTGCAGAACTCCAGTGTCTGTTAATACAGATGAGTTTGAACTTCCCTAAATAATAAGTAGGTTGGTTAGTGAACCTAGAAAATAAGTCTCAACAAATCTTAGAAATCAAGACAACGGAATAGCTTAAGCACATCACATTTTCATAACTTAAAAATCTGTGCTTTGCTTCACAATTAGGGACCAGTCAATGGTGAGTTTCCTACTTCGGCCCTCATATTATTAGAAGATTCCTTCCATCTACCTTCAACTAATTTGAAATGCTGTTACTGAAGCTGTTGTGACATTCGCAATGGTCTATGCAAAACAAAATTAGTAGTTGAACTTGGAAAGATAATTAGAACATCAACTAAAGTGCATCATAATATATGTCGTACCGACACATACCAACCGCACTGTATTGTATTATTAAGGTATCGGTATGCTAACAAGTTTCAATTCAGTATAATTGAACTGATCTAAACCGATTGATAGTATCGAGTATTATCATAGTTAAAGTGAGAAAAGAATGGGTATCTTGTCTCGGTACAGTATATGTATCATATCGTACCATACCAAACAAGTAATGTACCAGTATAAATCATGACATGATATTGCGAACCTTAGTTCATCGCATTTTCATAACCTATAAGTCTGTACTTTGCTTCACCATTAGGGACCAGTCAATGGTGAATCCTACTTCAGTCCTTATTTATTAGCATCTCATATTATCAGAAGGTTCCCTCCATCTACCTTCAACTAATTTGAAATACTGTTGCTCTAAGCTGTTGTGGCATTCACAATGCTCTAAGAAAAACAAATCAGTAGTTGGACTTGCAAAGATAATTAGAACATCAAACTCATGATACAATAACATTACATGCATGAAGTGAATTAAGCTTGAATATCAAAACATTAGTCAAAGCCATTACTGGAACATTAATTGATATCAAGAGTAATTTGCAGATATTGGACAGATGCTGCTATGTTCAGACCTCTTATGGGTTATACGTCAAAACATGTTGCAGATTCTATCTTAATCTTTGTTCTGCAAATACTTTCAAATACTTTTTTCCTTCCCAAGAATTTTTTTTTAAAAAAAAAAAATCTAGGTATTAGAAGTTATGTTCTGTTGATGATAGAACGAAAGAGAATGCAAACAGAGTACAAATGCTAAAAGAAAAATCAAGTTTCTGAGAGGTAAACAAACCTGGACTCGACTTTCTTCGTTCCAAGAGCTCAAACCATGCCTTATAAGAGTAATCTTTTTTGAAGACGATAGGAGCTCATCAATCAGTGACGTTGTCGCCCCTTTGAAATCATATGCACCACCAGTCACAGAAACTTGGCTTTCATCTTGTTCTTGTTCTTCTGTAGGTACAGTATTAGAAAGTTTGTGGACTCGGGTTGTGAGACTTTCTAATTTGCCTGGCGAAGAACATTTTTTTTTAAAAAAAAAAATACAACAGTGTAAAGAAACAAGCGGTTAGCCAACACATCAATCCAATAAGAAAAAATAGGAGCAGCAAAATATCCTTTGCTGCAAAATATTTCCATATAATCAATTAGCTGCTAGAATCCTCTTCCTATTGGCCTGGCGAAGGATAAATTATGGGGAATTTATCATTTGTCTATCGATTTCCTCTTCATAAGCGATTGCCAACTCACTGAAGAATCTTGCTGATACTGCAGTTTGGCTCACCATGAAAGTTGTCAGAAGGATTGATTTGATGAAGAATTGTAAATTTATGGTTGGGTTGTCAGTGATTTAGTTAAAGGCTTCCCATCCCATCTTGTTTTCGTTTTTGAGGAATCTTTGACAAAAGATTGGAAACACTAGGCTCACTAAAGAAGTTAAATTGTTGCAAGCTTTAAGAGGTCTACCGAGTGACTCGTCTCCAGGTAAATGGAAATGGAAGCGATAGATACGTCTCGGCTGAGGGTAAAAAGGAAGAGTAATGGAAAAGGAATTACCGGAAGAGTGGGAGGAGGCATCGGGATATGAATCGGAGCAGCGGGAGAGGGAGAGGGAGAGGGAGAGGAGCGGTCGAAGACGGCGACGAGGGCAGGACTCGCGAGGACGGATTTTGGAGCCCAGCAGCGGGCTCGCTACCAGGGAAACGCCACCCATCCAACCGACAACTGGCGACCACCCCTTCTCCTGTTCTAAAAATTATATTATCGCCCTTTTTTTTTTTTCCTCTCTTTTTATTTTTTAAACAATTCATGCAGTATTTTGGGCCCTGGCCTTCAGAAAACAAGGCTACAAACCAGCTGGGCCAAGAGGCCGCCAAGATATGCGGGCTCACTTTTTCTTTTAAGACAGAATTCTATTTCTAAAAGTTAAACCGTAGCAATAAAAAAATAAATAAATGCATACATATTTACTGATGAAATTAATCATTGTAGACATTGTTGTCCCGCGATCCACATGGCAAAAAACACATCCGTATGGTCTCGTCAAAGTTTTTTTAGCACCGAAAATATTACTAAATATTATTTACATAGATATTGCAATTTTATGAGGAATATTTAGTATATGGATTTCAATTGCAGTCAACGACAATCGCAGACCGCCGATTATAAACAACCAAATAGTTAGCTATATGAAACCAAGTTTGGCTTGCCTCTGTGAAACTTAAAGAAACCGATCGCACCTTATCGTCCGTAAAATACTTTTGACTGGAACCAGTTATGAAGAGAGAATATCAGATATGACAAATCGATAGTGGGACGTCGGATATATAGAATAATTTTGCAAGACACGTTGCATTTTTTTCTTCTTCATCAACAGTTGAAGAGAGAGAGAGAGAGAGAGAGAGCGCTGACTAGGCTTCATACCATCATCCGCTGGACGAGTTCGTAGCTGGTAGCAGACCATTTCTGCAGCTCTTGATGGAGCTGTTAGCGAGATGATGAGGGTGTTGGATCGATGACCTCACGGTTACCCTTTTTGTCTTGGAAACTTGGCAACTCTGGATGCGCCCTTGATTGCGCTTTTTTTTTTTTTTTTTTTTTCTTAATAAAAAGACACTGCATCCCCTCTCCCAAAGGAGGAGTGGAAGGGAAAAAAAAAAAAAAGGGAAAGAAAGAAGAAATGCATGTACTAGACGATGTAAAAAAGGTGCTTGCAAAAGCAAGTACCTTCCATCCATCTCTATTTATATTTTTAACCATATTTTAGGCAATTTAAGAATGATAATTTTATTTGACTTCAACCTATCCTGACCTATTTTGATTAGGGTGAAACCTTTAAATTTTGATTGGATTCGAAATAAATTTTAAAAAAATAAAAAACCTTGCATTCAATATCAAAAATATATAATCTCCATCTTAAATCTATTCCAAACTATATATATATATATTGCTCCGCCTTAAAACTCTATGACTTCAATCAAAGCTAATGCCTGTATAGTGTTAAAATGTGTTTTTAAAATGTTAGCTAATATATAAATAGTATCAAATAGTATATTTTTAAAGATAAATTTTTAAAAAATAGGGGTAAGGCAATGAAGCAGGATTAAAGATCTTTATTTCACATGAGATTGGGATAGGACTATACAGGATGGGATGATGTATAGGAAATCAGGCTGGAATTGGGCTGAATAAAAATCAATTCTAACTCATCGTGTTTCCATTTCTACCAGGTATAATACTTTGCATGTTGTATGTTTTAGATTTTTTTTTTTTTTTAACTATTTCTTCAATAGAATTCCTCTTATTTACAAGTACGCTTTCAAAAATTTTTAGTCATGATTCTAACTCTTGTGAGACAGGATTGTTCTAATTTTTTTCATTGAATTGAATGTACTACTATCCCATTTTATCTAAATACTTGGGATGAGATTGTCTTGAAATATGTTAATTGAACACAAAATAGAGCTGGAAGTGAACTCGAGCTGACCCTTGACACATTGAGCCTACTCAATTTTGAGTATGGCTATGTGCTAAGCTCAAAGTAATTTAGATTCGATCTAAGATTAAAATTAAAGTTCAAAAAAAATTCAAACCAAGTTTGGGCGTTCGGCTCAGACTTAGCTTAAAGTCCAAAGTATTAGCCTTTAGTCGGGCTTGAATGTTGCCCGAATGTAGTCCTAAAACCTAATAAATTTTATATTAAATTTTTTGTTTGCGAATAACTCTTTATGCTATCGTAATTTTTTTTAATAATTAAATATAATTATTTTAAATATTACTTATTTTTCATGTATGCATCTAAACAGTAAAAATTATTCTATTAGTTAAATGAGTTTCTGTAAATCAGCATGATGGGTTTGGAATGGAATCTAAACGTTGGCTTAGTTGAACCTAAATTCATCCGGAAGCCTTTAAAAAAAAAAAGAAAATATACTAAAATGAAGTTAGAATATGGTCGAAAGAATAACTCATTAAGTAGTAAGAAGTTAAATTCAAGTTTTCCAGCAAGAAGCCTCTTTGAAATCCGTTTCCAATGCAAGGCAAACAATAAAATCACAGCCCCTATATATATATATATATATTTATTTTAATTTTTCTCGAATAAACCGCATGCATTGCATAAGTAACGGCCATTCAAGACAAATTCTCCGGAGCGTCACAATCAATGCAAGAACTCCGCATCCACTAATTCGAAACTCCTCCCAACGTCTCACAGCCACCACCACACTTCCTCTCAACGCAGGAGAAGTCCAGCACGGGCAATACAAAAATCCGCTCTCCAGCGCGAGCGAACTCAAACCAAGGACCTCGTTCCCGACCAAACAGGATCCACGAGGTCAGGCTACACTGGGCCCCACATAGTTGTTCCAGCAGAGGCGGACGTGAAAAAATTCCACAAAACTAAAACGGAAGGTGAAACCAACAGTGAACTTTGGAGTCCAGCACTGTAACGCGGTTGAGTGCCACAGCGCTCCAACAGCAGTGCCGAGCCCCCGCCTTCGCCCCCGCCCCCGGCCCCCCACTCTGATAAGCCCCCTGATAGGATAGGACGTATCGCTCTCTACCCCCCAGCGCCAGCGTCCGAGGCGTGCCGGACAAGACAAACCACTGCCACCATCCGTGCAACCTGGGGCCCACTCCTATCCGGGCTACGTGTCAAATACCTACACGTGCCTCTACATTAACTCCACCAGACGTCCCAATCATCTCATCAAATCAAACCTTTTTAACATGATGAAGTAGGAGCCAGGCTACGGAATACTGTTTAATAATAAGTCATTACATCAAAAGCTTAGAGACGTTTACGTCATTTCGATAAAGACAACAAGACAACAAGAAGCCTTCAAAGAGACTTAGAAGGTCCACCGGCAGTCCAACTCGGTGGAGCCCACCGCCATCAGATGCGCCCTCCCGGCCACCTCCGCCTTCCGATCCAGATCGGACGGCCAGCCGTTCCCACCCAGATCCTCCACCCGGTGGGGCACCCCGACGTCGCAGGTCATCGCAGCAGCAGCAGCAGCAGCCGCCGCCGCCGCCGCGCCGCCCACCGGCGGAGCCAGCGTCGAGAGGAAGAACGGCAGCTGGAGATTTTCTTGGAGCGAGCGGAGGCTCGGGAACACCGACCCGGCAGCGGCGCTCCGGCCGTACATGTTCGGCGCCGGAAGCGGCGGGAGGTGATGGTAGCCGAGGCCGACGGCGGTGGCGGCGGAAGCGACGGTGGAGAAGCAGGGCACGGGCTCCCTCTCGGTGCTCTCGTAAGAGCAGCTCTCCCGGTCGCCCGCTGCAGCGGCGGCGGCGGCGGCGCCGTACGGCGAGGAGTCGAGGAGCGGGGGGAGGGAGGAGGTGGATGGGGACACGCCGACGGATTCGGCGAGGCCGACGCGAGCCTTCTTGCCGACGCCGCTCTTCTGGAAGACCCTCGAGACCACCCACTCATCCTACGTGCATGGAAACAAAAACGATAAATGAGCTTCACAGTCCCTGGTAAACGGCCAAAACAACTTTCGACGGTTAAGAATACCGATCAATATCTCTTGGTTACAATGACATCAAGCAAGGGTAAGAGCCATGAAAGGAATTTCGAGTGTAAATATATTAAAAGTTGAACTCATATGTTGACGTAGGACAGAACCTGGAAGGTTGAGATGAGATGAATATTAATGGCAAAAGTTTGTGGTTGTGGAAGAACAGTGAAAGTGTCTTCGCATAATAGAATGAATGTTCTGGTCAAAACAAATAAGGTGCAAGATGGGTCCTCAGGTTATATGGGTTTTGGACACTAGACAACACAAGGAGCGCTATTCTCTCAAAAAGACCAAGAAGTAATAGCATGAAAAAAGAAAGATTCAAGGCCATATAGCTGAGCAACTTCATTCGCCAATTACTGATATTAATAATAGGATGGTCTTCAATCGAGTTACGTAGTCTATCTTTTCAGTCTCGCCATACATGGAGGTGGCAGTCATGGTGTGCGCCAACGAGAGAGAAGAAAAATAAGATAGTTTTTGGTAGAAACTGGAGCAGCAAGAGCTTACTATGGGAGGCAGCTGCTAAAGAGTTAAACAACATATATTTGAAAGAACACTTGATCACTACGACTATCATGCTGGTTTTGATTTTTGAAACGAAGCCGGGAGAGAGAGGGGGGAGAGAGAGAGAGGAGAGTTAATGGCATCACACATTCCAATTCCATAACAAAAGAAAAGCTGCTTTTTAAGCAAAAGAAAATCCTGCGACAGAAAGGAAAATCGTATCAAAGAAAAAGAAAGGAATCATGACCCCAAGACATTTGATTACCGACAAAACAACGAGGAGAAGAACAACATACATGGAAAGAAGAGATTCCAGTCTATAGTCTACATTGTTTCAGGGCTTTCAGAGGCATACCTTGGAAGATCGAGAGAGGAAGTGATAGGCAAACTTGCCTTCCAACCTGTATTCATGCATTACCCAGTTACTCTTCTCCCCCTTGGGAGCCCTCCCCTTGTAGAACACTAGAGTCTTCTTCATCCCCACCAGAGAACCAGTCCTTGAGCTGTAGATCTCTCTATCCTTCCCGGTAGCTTTCCAGTACCCAGCATCAGTAGCCCTATTAGTTCGAAGCCCCGTCGGGTACTTGCGGTCCCGAAGACTAAAGAAGTACCACTCTTTCTCTCCCATCTTAGCCTTCTCTGCAAACAGCCATTTTAAGATTTAAAAAAAAACAAAAAGCTCAGTAAGAAAAAAGAAAACTTAGCAACTGATGTCAAAGAGATGGAAACGGGAGGGTTGGGATTGGACCTGGAAGCTCCCAAGGCTCACACTTGTTCAGGTCAATCTCAGCGATTGCTCGACCACTGAAACTGCTATCGAGGACTTTCTTAAGGAGATAGTAAGTTATGAGCTCCTCATCAGTGGGGTGGAACCGGAAACCTGGGGGGAGCTGCGCTTCGCTGTTGTCGAAGTGGTGGCCGTAGCTCTCCATCGACACCCGGTTGGAGAAGAAAGAGCAAAAGCTGAAACAAAAGCAACAGAAAAAAAGGGTTCACAGATTATACCATGCAACCATATCTCCTTCTACCTCTACGTATGGCTTAACACCTAGTTGCAATATTTTAAAAATAGTCTTCGCAAACTTGTGGAGAGGGTGGGGAGAAAAAAACACCTTCGTAGAAAATAAAAGCGTCAAAATAAGCAACTGAGAAGTGGAGGGCCCTTTATAAGTATCTATAGAAGCCCGGGTGAGTAACAGAGAGCCAAACAGTAAGTTATTGAGCGTAAAGCTTAAAACAACCTCCTAGAAACCCAGAAGTAGAAGCAAAGGGGAAATAACTATAGAGCCAGAAACAACAACGCTACGCTACAGAAGACAACAGAGGAGGCTTGTCAAGTATTAATGCAAACTCCACAGCAAGAACAAAGAATAGAAGCATCAGCAGTACCAGAGCAAAGAACCAAACACGCCCGGTAGCAAACAAAAGAAGAGGTCCTCTTCCCAACCGGTGAAGTGAGTTTAGCGGAGGGGAGGAACAGGGGAAACGAGGAGCAAAAGGGGAGCTAGGAGCCCGGTGCCCCTGTGTGGCCTCCGGGGCCTGTTTATATTGGGGACCTTATGAATTAATTGGGATTCGACGAATCAGGGCGTGTCAGGTGAGGGCGATGTAGGGGTGAGGTTGAGATCCGGGATAGCTCTCCCTCCAAAGAAAACCAAAGGGCCCTCTCTCTCTCTCTCTCTCACCCCCCCCCCCCCCCCCCCCCCCTTCGTCAGCCCTGCTCTGCTCTGCTCTGCTCTGCTGTGCTGCAGTGGCTCTTATGATATCCATGGGCTGGCTGGCTGGCTGGCTGGCCGGCTGGCTGGGCTGGGCTGGCCGAGAGATATGAGAAGGAATGCGTGCGTGCGTGAGAAATTGTGCAGGTATTTTCTCTGTCAGTGAAGAAAGCGAGATGGAGGGGAACAGAAAGTAGTTTTTAAGAGGAAAGAGTTGTGCGAGATAGGGGAAGAGAGGGTGGCGAGAGAAGAGAGAGAAGGGATTTGAGGTGATCTCCCGTCAGATAAAAGCTGCTTCATATCTCAATCTGTCAGACAGAAACAGTACAAGATTAAATAAATCATGCGACAGATTCCATCACATCACCCCTTTCACTTCTCTCTTTTTCTGGGGCTCTTTTTTGCCCTTCTGTTTGTTTGCTTGCTAAGGGGTAAACAGATTGGAGGTATATATATATATATATATATATATCTTTATTTTTTTTCCCATCTCACAGTGTATTTATGGCTATCCAATGACTGCCATGGTTAAAACGAGCAATCACCTTTCTCTCATCTCCCATGGGCCTTTTGCTTTTTGCCATGGGATGACAATTTTAACAAGGTTTTAATGTTGTTGCAGCTTGCTTAACACAAAAATACCATGTTTGCCGGTACTTTGCTCACGGCGCCTATTTCTGGCCATCTATTTCTCATTTGCTAACAATAATTACATTGATTGAATTGGTTAAATCCGTGGCTGGGCATCAGCAATTAAAAATCTCCTCTAAATATGAAAATATCTGTTGAATCAGGTTGTTTACATTTAGATTTGACTTGTTTGAAAGAACAAAAAATCGGGTCATGAGATCATTTTTATTTAAATTTTTGTTTGCTTGTCATTATTCTGATTAATATCTTAATACAAATTATAAGATAACAATCTATGTGAATGGTTCATGATGTACAACCATTCAAGCATGATGAATGAACTGTTTAGGGACTTAGGCACCAGCAAAAATGTAATAACTCACCGGAGGCCTTTTGTGGCACCAACGATGGCTAAAGAGATGAATAATATAAATAATCTAACTTTTTATTAAAAAATTAGTTAAAAAATATTATTTAATTTTTTAATATTAAAATATTTAATATATTTTTAATATATAATTAATATGATATTAAACACTCGTCAGTATTAATTTTCATATATTTCTTTTATTTAAAACATATCATTTTTGATTGGCTTAGAATTCATGTTTAAATTTATGTTCAACCATAAATGCATAGAGCTTAACTGTAACAACTTTTAGTCCATATAAACTATGAGCGAGGTTCATTCTAATACTATTTATAAAAATTTAAGATCTTATCTAAAAAAACTGTCGAAAAAGATATTATTTAGATATTTTAATTTTATATACATATGTAGAATCTTTTCAATAATCAATATCAAACTACATATTCCACGGCATGAACTCTCAAATAATTTAATTTCTGAACGAAAGCCAATAGTATTGTTAGCAATTAAACATCGGTTGAAAGATTTTGATATCATGCTGGAAGTTTGTTGCAGCAAGTTGAGAAAAGAATGACAACATCAAAATCAACTTAGCATCCCAGCCCATCTGAGGTATATGTAGTCTACATTGCTGCATCTTAGCCAGAGTGCCTAGTCTAGATTCCAAGCTTTGCAGCCTCTGTTCCAAAGGAATTGTATAATCATGTAGCAGCTTTCCAGAGTATGAATGATGGTTTGAGATTAAGGTTCTATCGATATTATTGTTAGTTAAATTCCTTCTTTTATTCTGATGAAGATTTAATGTACCAGTTTTCTAGCCTAATCATGTTGCATAATATAAATTCCTTGCTTGGAATACAGATTTTAACCTCTTGAATGCATACCAGTTTTCAAACTGTTGCAACAACTCATGCCATTATAAGTACTGCATAATCCATGCAACTTAGTGGACAAGGTAAACCATAAGTAAATCATCTTCTATGGGTGCAGAAGAGTAAAGAGGTGGTTATCTTCACAAGGAATATTAGTGTAACATGGGATATCTTCAAAAGTGCAATTTTTTTTTATTAGGTGACTATCCGAAACACTATGATATCTTAAAAATAATTTCGTATTGAATGAAAAAAAAAAATTCGAAGTGCTTATAACTCAAGTTTACCTGCTACTAATTAACTCTCACTCGAGTGCTGAAGGCTTTATGGTTTCGATCTATTAATAGATTAATTAAACTAGCACATGAGCTTGAAACGTTATAAATGGTATCAAATAGAAGTTGATCGGCAGGATGTGAAGCTACCACTCTTGCAACACCAACAATTTGACTCATGGTAACGAAAAAACTTGTAATACCTCAAAAATAGTTTTACATTGGATAGAAAAGAAAAGATTCAAAAGCTTATAATTCAAGTCCATCTGCTTCCAATTAATTTACACTCGAATTTTTGGAGCCATGTGATTTCAGCTATCGACTTAAGGCCCACTTTACAAGTTAGCTCCATTCATTTTGTTCATCAATTTTTGCATAACTAAATCAGTTCTAGTATTTTTTATAGTATCTCCAATCTAACATAATGGATTCACCTGATCTTGAAGCTCAAGTCCAAATGATGGTAGATAAATTCAAATTATAACATTGCAAATCAGTCTTTTTTTTTTTTTTTTCTTTTCATCTACACGGAATTATTCACCCGTGAGATATTACTATTAGAATACGGTCTAATCATGGAACTGGCGGCCATTACTCCCTATCCTAATGTCTTTCGCCTTTGTAATTCTCCTCCTCTGAATCCTCTGAGGGATCGGGTGCCCGCTGAATTCTCAAAAAGAAGGAAGAAAGAAAGAAAGAAAGCAAGCTTGCTGTCACATGACATGTACTGCAAGACAAACAGTGGCGTACCCGACCAAATCAAAGAAAGCCTGTGGAATAAATTTCTAGGCGCTATGAAAAATTATTTCTCACATCAAAAGTTTTCAGCAAATAGGCTTCTTAAAAGAGCCGGTGAGCACCTAGTCTCGTATCCATATCCACAGATGGCTTAAAGAAGCATTAGTTACGGTCCTGAGGAGAATCGTTTGATATTATTTATGCCATTGCAAAGGATATATATATATATCGATAAAACTGCATCAAATATAGTGCAATAACATCAGAAATATGCCAACGAACGAGTACAAAAAGCAGCATGCGTGCAAAAATGAAATGGACACGAGCATGCATGAAGGTCCAATTGGAGGGTGCAAAATATTTATGGAAATTCAAAGTTTCATTGCAAAATGAAAAGGCTCTCATATCTACAATACATCTTCATGCATGCATCATTGGGTATTCACTATCCACAACTCCATATCTACCCTTATTTTCGGAATAAAAGCAGTCTATTCATGTCAGTATTTACTTAAAAAAAAGAATAAAAGAAGTAAATCAGTTTAAAATAAAAATTCATCTCTTGGTTATGAAAATAATTAAATTATCTCTGCCTAGATGATAAAATCATCACATCTATATGTGCCTCCGCTAACATACATCATTTGCACCTTACATTAGTAATAATAGTTATAAAAGAGGAATTATAATATTGTGTTTCCCATATAATAGATGTAATCTTGCTTTTAGTTGAATCACTTTTATTATTTATCTCTCTTATAAATAAATTAAATTATACATAAAAATGAAAAGGATAGAACTAAAATGTTGACCATGGGCAAATTAGCATATAACAACATTTTGTAGCATAGAACAAAAATAAGTATTAGGACAAAATAACTCAATTAAATTTTCTTATTCTACCCCTCAAATCATAAATATATATACATTTGTATTTTCTTAAATCATATATATGTACATACATAATTTAGGGTAAAAAATCATATTTTCCTTGCAAACACGTAATGCTTGGCGAGCAATAAAGTCCTTTGGAGGATAATATAAAACAGGAAAAGGGAACAATATTCTTTTATTTTCTTTTCTTTTCTTTTTTTAAAACAATATGGTAAAATTGCTCTGCTTTTTTTTTTAAAAAAAAGCGAAAGGTTTATTGCACTTTTTATTAATGAAAATAAAAGAAGAAACGACAAGAAAAGGAATCCAAACATCACAAAAGAAAGGGAAGAACAGCAACCAAATAGACAAAACAGACAAGTGACCAAAAGTTGGCGTAGATCTTTTTGTTCTTTTCACATTTATTTGGAACAAAACGAGAGGAATTATGGCTTGCGGTCCTCCTCGTTTCCATCCGCAAGAGCAAAATATCAAAACGAGAGACCTAAAACATCTTCAAAGCAACCATCCCTATAGATAAAGCAAATGAACGACGCATAACTCAGAATTAGAGGAAGATCGGAAGAGAGATTGAGTTGATCTTAGAGGAGAGCAGAGCTCAGAATTAGTTACGATTTCCTCTGCTTTTGCATGCATCCATCCATCACCTTCGTGTCATTCATGGCGATGAGATATTGACATGTCATGCTCGTACTTTGAGATGGATGATGGGGATCGGCCAGCTTTAACATCAAATCACCACACCTTATCTGCATGTAATTTTTTTTTTTTTTTTTTTTCTCGTCTCCATCTTCCTCACTCAAATTCGTCTTCCCTTACTTTTTTGGTGAATGATAGGAAAAGAATGTCAATGGGATTGCTTTGAGGAGCAAAATATTTCCCTACGCCGCTGGCATACCCAAACGACTGTGAGTCAAGATTCGGTTGACTAATAGAACACCATGGCTAAAATATTCCTCAAACTGCACCCAAAATTTATTTTGTCCTTCAACAGCGACGTCTCCCTTTAATGCGATCATAGGTTGATAAATTATTATATCAGTTATTTTATTAAATTTAATTAATTTTATACAACTCAAAATTTTATATTAAAAATAATTAAAAATAATAATATTTATATTTTTCAATCTTATATAATTATTTTGTATTCTTAGATAATCCATATAAGACTACACACTAATCAGCACACCTCTCACATCCTTTTCTCATTCAAGTTTTAGCATTGTAGCAAGACTAAGGATGCATGTCAAATTTTCATCTAAATTCAATCATAAATATTTAAAATTCATATGTAGTATCCCTTATTCTATGTAGACCATAAATTGGATTCACTTTGGTCTCATTTATTACAACATAGATGCTCATCCAAAAGAACTAGTTAGAAAATTATTATTTGGATTCTTTGATCCTATATAAATATCTAAGATTTTCTCAGTACATGATTAAAATGAATAAAATATTTGCTAGCATGAATCCTCGTAATCCTTATACCATAGAACATGAATAAAATATTTTTAAAATATGAAAAAAAAATCATGCAAATAAAATATGAGGAACTAAACTATAACAATTAAAAGTTTGAGGATAAAAATAATTTTAAATGAAAAATATAAGGATCAAAAATATATTTCTGAGCAAAATCAGTCACCTGAAAACACAAATTTAAGGAGCACTTCATCTTTGCTATTAAGATCAAGGGACTAGTGAACTAGGAGTGGCAATTTCGTTGGTCATGGAAAATGACGTGACAAGGCCAAAGGTTACCCCTGCTGCAATAAAAATTCAGGTAATTGAAGCCATGTTTTATGTGGGACTGTTTAAATAGGCAAGCCTTTCATCAGCCAACTTCTCTCCAGCTTAAATTCAAACTGCATGAATTCAAACTGCACGCTGGATTATCTTCGAGAGTAAAAACAAATACTTAGTGGTTGTCGGACATGCATGATTGGATATTACTAACAATCCATGATAGCTTAAGAATGCATCAGGTATGGATTGTCTATCGAGCAACACTGGCTTACTCCAGCACAAGAAAAGGTGTGTGGTCCGTAAGCTAAATGATTTCACTGATCACAAAGATGATATCTTTGCGATATTAGATGTGTGGACCAAGAACCAACATTAACTGTGGTCTCTGAATGATCCATGGACGACATTGTAGATGTCTGACAAGAACTAAACGGCTTTTTTTTTTTTTTTTTTTGGACCCAAACCGGTTGAGTTGGTGATTTAATTAAACCGGTTCTTCCAGCCATTGCTCAGGTCTGTAGGTGTGACCATTTGGGGAGAGACTCGGGGGTGTTGGAGCGAGAGATCGGAGAGGGGGAACGTCATCCGCCGACTTCACACTAATTTACGGTGCTCCTCGTTTTGCGGTCCAAATGCACGCTTCACCAAAAAAAAAAAAAAAAACAATCTCCGGTTCCCCCTCCACCCCTTTGCGGCAAGGAACGCGTTAACTTGAGGTCCATCCACAAAGGATGAATGAGACGGACCGTTCGGAAAGAGAGCAAGGCTAAAATTAATGGCCGCACTGAGATTGGCATTCGTGTTATTATTTATAACGGCCGCTATCGGCTGCGAAGGCCACTAGAGTTTGGAATCGAGAGATCGAGATGCTTGATTGAAAATTGCATACTAAAAAAAATATAAAAAAAAAAAAAAGTATATCATTTGATTTTGATGCTTTTTGTATTTTTCAAATATTAGATGATCATGACGACACCAACAGATATGCATCCACCGTAAATAGAATTATCTATGCTGCTTTCAATATATTATCAAGCGATCCTTTTGAATAATAGTGGAGTATTAATCCTTTAGAATTGCACTCATGCAAACCTTTTCATCGACCACAGCAGCTTGCAATTCAAGCACCAATAACATGATGGAGATGATGATATAAAATTAAGGATAGTGATGATGCTAAAAAGCTTTAAACAAAAATACTCTTAACACTTGAAACAGTGAAAATAAATGATAACGATTAAAAGAATCTCTTACAGCCTCCTTTTTATTAAAAAATAGATCTTTGAAAATAAAAAAGTGAAGAATGCCAATCCTACTTAAAGTTAGAGATAGAGAGAATAGTGAAAAAGATATATCTTTTACCTTGAAATGAATCTTTTTTATAGCTAATTTTTAAATCTAATAATAAGATCGTACCGCTCGTCCAAATTATGGATCATGTGCTTTTGTTATAAGATGAAATTTAAGTGTAATGTGCTGTGTGTATGTCTATCGATTGTGTTCTAATTTTTTTTTTTTTTTTTTTCTCTCACCATAATTTGATACTTATATGTAAGTTAACGTATTGCTGAAAAAAATGAAGAAAGTTGAAATCGATGGACATGCACACAATGCATTGTATTTAAGTTCCATCCTTTATTATAATGGGCTTGTCCTCCTAAACAAAAATGCGCTAGTTACCATAGACTACATTTCTTGTAAGTTATTTGTTAACTTCATTGTTAGGAAACATGCATGTCCTACTTTGTTAATTGTGCACCATCGATAGAACTATCAATCATGTTCTCCTAGACTATCTTATCAATCATGCTGTTGATGATGTTGGTGCGAAACGAGTTATCACGCATTGCTTTGTTGGTGGCAAGAAGAATTTGACCAAATCAATTAACTTTATAATTATGAGTTGAATCTAATTTATCAAACACATGGTAAATCATGATATAACTTTAGTCTTTTACTCATGATAAAGGATATATTCTCTTATATATATATATATATATAGATGGCCAACAACTTATCAATTTAGATCTAAAATTACTCATACCTTCATATCATTTTACTTTAATCAGTTTATATTTTATAGCCTATCATTTTTATAAAAGAAAATAACATAAAAATATAAGTGTTATTGGATATAAAAAATATTAAATTATTAGTAATTTATAAAAAGTAAACAAGGACTAGAGTTGAACTTGACATAGGAATGACAATAAGATTGCTTATCCCATCCTCATTCGTAACTTCTTGTACCATTTATAATTAAGGCAATAATTTTAGTTTCCATCGTTAACCCCTTAAGGAGAAGGGATCTTCGACCCATCCCACCCAACCCCTACTTATTTTCTTTTTTAATCATTTTTTAAAAAAATATATATTTTAAAAATATTTAAAAAACTTTTTAAATTTTTAAAAAACTTAGAAATATTTAAAAATATAGATCTCACATGGGTTTTAAGATGGAGAATGTATATATACTAGTCCTATATTGACTTCAATGATAAGGTTTTTGATTTTTTTAGAAATTCATTTAAAATCGGGTCAAAACATAAACACCTAACCTTAACCAAGATAGGTTCCTATTAGATCGAAATAAAATTGTCATCTCTAACTTGATGGATCATTAATAGAAAATTAATTATAATTAAATTCTCATTTAACCCTTGAAAAATCTAGCGCACACAGAGGATTTGCCGCATAAATAATGTTAAAAATTTTATATTACACTTAATTTACCGATGTATGAATGCGGGTTCAGCCTCAAGTGGCTGAGAGTCCCACAAATGGGAAGAGCTCTGGCTAAAACTAAGAAGCGAGCCGTGGATGCAAGTCCCTCCTCGCCTAACACCTTGCACATGGACAAGTCCCTTTGATGGTCATGCTGTAGACAAATTTTGGCGTCCCTGCGAACTGTAAATGTGTGGCCCCATGGGGGGTCTAATCACCGACCAAGACCTTTCAATCACTTGTCAAACGCTGATGTTACCCGGAGGAGGGAAAAAGATTTGTCAAAAAAAAAAAAAAAAAAGATAGAGATAGAGAGAGAGAGAGAGAGAGAGAGAGAGAGAGGGAGAGAGGGAGAGAGGGAGAGAGAGAAAATAGGAGACAAAACAACACGATGGACGAGCCATAAAAGCCGAGGTTGGGGTTGGCTGTGATGATGAAATCATTTGACGACAACAGCGGCGGACGGCAGGCAATGACACTGACTCCCGCTGCTGTGGATTATTATCCGATCTTCATAGTCTCCTGATTTGATCTGATTTGATCCGCCCACAACGTCTAGTCTTGTCCCTGTCCCTCCGATCCAGCAGCCAACATCCTATCTCTCACACCTCCACCTCTCGTCTCGTCTTCTGCTTTGATTTTTTTTTTTTTTTTTTTTTTACTTTGAGATCATAGATTAATTGTGACTTGACACGTATTATGCTTTGTTCTACTTAATCATTGTGCAATTCGTCTAGTCTTGTTTGAGAGGACGTAGGAGCAGAATCATGGACGACGTCGGAGGCTTGTGCATCTTTGAAACCGCCTCTCGCCGCTTTCTAATTTGAATGAACTCGTGCCAACCGTCCCTTGCCGTGTGGCTTGAAGCGAATCGGCGTTTATCCAAAAAAACACACATCTCTCATAGCGAGGAACTTGGCGTTCTGCCGTCGTTTAGTTGGAAGTTTTCCCACCATAATCCTTCTTTAAAAATAAAAATTAATTAAACATTCAATTAATAAAATAATTTGCGTGAGTTCACTATAATTAATAATTATCGTTTATATTTCTAAATTATTTGACACATTTTATAACTTATAATAAAATAAGTTTATATTAAATATAATTTTTTTTGAATACATGATATATAATATATGGAATGTGCATTAATTTGATTATTTTTATCTTCGTCATAAAAATATTATGATTAATTCATTAAACTGCTACAACTAAAGTAAGGTAGAAGAACATTTTTTTTCTATATTATAATAAAATTCTAAGAAAAAAAGTTAAAAATTTTATAATAAATTTAAGTATAATTTATTTTATATTATATATATATATATATATATATATATATATATTAATAATATTATGAATAGCAATCATATTATGAATTTATAAACTTCTTATTCTCCTCCACGTCTTGAACGTGGTGCATCAAAGCGTTTCAGCTTGGATAACTACAGCTGTGAGATTTTTTTTTTTTTTTTTTTCCCCCGCTTTTGAGAAATACGGATGAGAAATACGGTCTCCCACCAGGGCTCAAACCCCCAACCCCGTGAAACTCTCTCTCGAAAAGAAAGGCGTACAGCCAACTCCGGCTGGTTAGCAATCTGACTGCCGTTCTAATACGGTTTACGGTTGCTTCATGCACAAGATGACCAAAATTAACAATCACAAAGAACAGGCACATTACTTTTAATATAAAACATCACGGCACATAATTTTTAATATAAAACATTACAGCACATAACTTTTAATTTAAAACATCACGGCGCACAACAACATAAGTTACGTCCCAGGGAACACTACTGATAAATAATAGCATATATTGCATACAGAAATATATCTGCATTTAGAGGCCACACAGGAGTGCAAGAGAGATCCAAGACGGAGTTGTAGATCATCACCCATGGACTTATTAAAGGGTCTGTGTCTCACTTGTTCTTCTTTGCATGCCTCAGGCAGAAGGATTTCAGCCTGTCTAGACCATCTTCGAGAGAAGATGGCCCAACAGCAAATGTGATACGGAGCCAATTTTTAAACCCCACTGCACGTCCTGGATGAAAGTTTAAATAATTGGTCATGTTCTGCTTCGAGAGAAAGGGGAAAAAATCTCCACTCTCACCTGGCAAAATGATCACTAGTTCCTCTTTGGCCAGTTTGGAGCAAAAGTCGACATCATCATACATGTCCTCTAAACAAGACAAGTTCAACTTTACCTGCAACACATCATGTTAGGATACCCAACATGTACAAGGATGACATCTAGTAGGAGCCCAAATATTCCTCACCATTATAAACATGGAGCCCTCAGGTTTACTTGGGCAAGTGATGCATTCAATTTCCTTCAGTTTATCATAACATATATCTGCTGTTTGCCTCAGCACATCAATGGTTTTTTTAAAGAAGTCTTCCTTTGTGTTCTCTATGATTTTAGGGATTGCTCCCTGAGATATCGTACAAGGAGAGAACAAAGATAAAGTTTCATATACAGAAAAAAATTCAAAAGATAAAAGTTAAAAAGAGAAGATAAGTCACAAGTTCCACTTTACATCCAAAAGTGTAGAAAACTAAGGCTTAATTCTAGGCAGATCAATGTATAGAAAATTTATAGGTGTATCCATGAGTTAGGCAAACCTGTCTTAGAAAGAGGGGATTGTTCTGCTAACTGAAAACGACATTTCAAAAATTAAAGATCCAGACTATCGTAAAAATAATATTTCTAATTGAGTTTTTAGCAGATTGCAAGTAAACCAATACAAATTCTTGATCCAAATATTTGGCAACAAAACACAAAAGCTTTGTACAATGTTAGGTGGTATCATAATGAGGCTTTCATTTAAGCAGCAGATCATTTTTATTCCCCAAATAAAGACCACAGTTCTAACTAGAAAAGTGCATGCAAACTGGTTACCATAGCTTACTAAAAGAATAGAAAGCATTCCATTTTTTAATTTCCAGTACAACCATTTTAATTTACAAGATAAACCATATAAATAAGATCCAATAATTGTTCTGTGCTTGCAGAAGCAACATCTCATGAATACTTCTAAACAAAGTGTGCTCTCTGCATGATAAGATTCCTTTCTTATGAAAGAGAAGTGATTGAGTACTTGGCTATAAAAAAATTAAAGAGCAAAAAAAAAAAAAAAAAAAAAAAGCATGCCAAACACAAATATCAAAACACACAAACAGTAGCCAGTTCACACCATCAAGAGGACCGTTGAACGAAAAGTTATTGTCATGCAGATAGCTATAGGATTGATAGCCATTCACCAATGACCCTGGATAGTGGATAATGAATAGGGTAAGATGATGAGTTATTTTTGAATATGTTATCCTCCTAGTGAGAGAAGAAGTTAGATTTTGTGTAATTTTTGGCAGTACCTTCTCTTAAGACACTCGGATTTTTGGTTCAAAGGTCTTAATATGATGGTATGGCAAGACAAGTTTAATATTGGTTCCACAAACATTTTGGGTACTGATTTTCTTCACCACTTTTAGAACATAATTACCATTTACCCCAGATAAGGCAACAAGTTAATACCATCTGAGAATCCATAACACTGTGAAGGGAGATAGAGACAACCTTTCTATGTAATGTCATCTCTTAATACATAAATTGGATCACAGAGAGACAGTTGACTGTTCCCCTCATTCCATACAACTTACCACAATTATATCAAGATGCCATTTCGGGTTGAAGCTCTTGGCTCAGTACAAACAGTTAGGCAGTCGGAAATGCAGATAATAGTAGCCAGACACTTTCCCCTCTATCTCAAGTCGGTTGATGAATTCCACAAAATCTTACCAAGGGCTTAATCTCCACTCAAAATAAGTTTACTCAAATCTTGACAAATCTGATTGGGTTTTCTATGCCTTTGCTACTTTCTTCAGCAATCCTCCTTCCAATTCTGCCACACATAGACATACCTTTTGAGGTCCCCCTGATTTTCATTTCATGATCACTCAAGAAAAGATATGTTTTCCATCCAATAGTATATTAATCTTAGGTTACACAAATAGCCCAATCTGTCCAGTCAATTAAAGAATAAAGAAAGACATGTATATAGCCCAATCCAAGTGATCTACAGACAAATATAGATGTAGTATGAGCTGAAAATATGCACTGAGGCAGCCAAAGTCTATCAAAATTATAGATGAAGCAACATCTGAAATATAGAAAATCTACATGCTATCCTCTGTTATTTCCTAAGCATCACAAAAATACTCCAATTAGTAAAAGTCACAAGTCAAACTAATGATGGAGACATTTTTGCAATCATACAACAGTAATGCTAACCTGAACAAAGGTTGCCGGATCTGATGAGATATCGAGATAATTCTTAAGGCACTCCACTATCTGCAGTCAAATATTAAGGACCACCAAGAGTCAAATATGAAAGGCACTCACAATGTATATGGATCCTTTCATTCCATACCAGAACATAAGGAAAGAATAAGAGACTAATGAAGGAACAAGAGGCAGTAAATGATGCAGGATAACTAGAGAGATATGATAACTACAACAGAACAAAGAAGTGCAGAATTATATGTTTGCATTTTTTTGATACGAAAGTAACTAACATATAAAATGGTGCATGTTTTATCGAGCAAGAACAGCATTGCAGGATGCATCTTACTAAATATTTATCATGCTATTTAACATTTTCTGAGTTCTTTATTGTACTTGTCCTTAGCTTATTTATGGGCAATCACTCTCTGCTAATAGACTTTTGCCCTCATGATGTCTCCAACATTATTTGAATCAACTGCCCATATGGATTTACAAAATGAGAAGAGTATAAAGCACCTTAGTCCGTCTTAATACACCCATAGGATCATTTGTTGCGATCCAGCCAAGTCGCCAGCCAGGCACAACCCATTTCTTTGAGAGGGACCCTAAGGTAATTACTGGAGCAATTGGGCCAAATACTCCCATGGGTACAAAAGAATTGGACCCAAAAGTTAAATGTGCATATGCCTCGTCTGCGATGATCATTATACCAAGCTTCTTTGCAGTATTAGCAACCTGGAGAAATGCGATACAATCAGTCACTAAAAAATGGTTTTAATAGAAGTGAAAGAATGCACCACTATGTGCTTATTTGGCATTAGGCTCATCTGGGATGACTTGCCTTAGCCAGATGTTGATAGGTGAAGACATTTCCACATGGATTCCCAGGGTTGACAATGACCATAGCAACAGTATTTTTATCTGCAAGGGCTTCTACACCATCAAGATCGATCTCCCAACCCCTCTCCGACAGGAGGTCAAAATAACGAACTTCAATTCCATTGAAGACAGCTCGTGCCTCATAAAATAGATAGCCTGGCCTTGGCAGCAAGATGTTTGCACCAGGTCTAGCAAGGACTGAAATCATGATCTCTATTGCTTGAGCAGAGCCACTGGTGAGGTAAACATCATCGGGAGATAGCTTGTAGGGGAGATCATTTGACAGGTACTCTGCAATAGCCCTGAAACATAAAAAACAGATTAGCATTAACGATTCTGATCATGATAAACCAAGGAAAACTGATTGTAATACAAGAAAAGAAAAAGACAAATGCCAAAGCCCTAGTTCCAGTTGTTAATGAATTCCTGAAGAGATGCTGACTTATGTTTGATGTCAAAGCATGGATTGGAAGGAATAGTATGGATAAGAACAATCTGAATGCTATGGGGCTTATGTTGCCTTGCTAAATAATTTTACTTGGCTTCAACTAGCTTGAACATCATCCTCCATATCCACTTCATAGCATCAGTAAAATGGTTTATTTCTGACCCTTCATTTCACTATGCTAATCATTTCTCTCCATTAATTCCTTATGTTGGGCATTTGAAGTTTTGATAAATCTGATAATGGCATGAGGAAGCTTTCAATAAGACTATGAAGGCCGGAAAATATTTTTTCATTTTTATTTTTTTATGAGGTAAGTTTTTTCAAAATGTTTTTTCTTGTGAAGTATGTTGTTTACTACTCTTCATCTCACTTTCAGTGCTACACTAAAACCTGATTCTCATATCTTTTATGAAGCATGAGTACAAGTATTAACAGAGGTTCAGTGTTTGGCCATTCTAGAGAGTTTTCTTTTGTTACCAATTTGGATTGAATGTATGCTTTTCCCTTTTTATGGGTTCTTTTTTTTTTTTCCCTTGCTTTTTACCAAAAGAGCCTCGCCTGTAGACTAACTCGTTCAAAAGCAATTTCTGATCCTTTTTAATGCTTTTGAATAGACATTCAAATATCCAGCCGAGTTTAGATATTAAATTTTTTAGCTCTTTATTTCTGATATCCATGTAATGTTCACCTGTTTCATCCTCGTCTAATTAGAATATGACTTTTGAGTGGTATTCAATATTAATCTAATGCACTGTCTTTTATTTTGAAAGAATGAACTAATACACTGTCACTTTGCATGCTATACTACTGGACCAGTTATTTACATGGGATCCACATATATCAAAATCTCACTTGCTGAACCATACATATTGAGAGTAACAATTATTGGCGTAATGATATTCAGCAACAGCAAGTACATGCAGAAACTTCATAGCCTTTAGATGAATAAAATACCATCCGAGACCCTCCAAGAAACAAGCGTTCAGTTTCATATCAAAGAAAACAGAAAAAAATTGATGCTCGTATCAAAGAGATTTTGTGAGATTTTAAACTCAAAGTAAATGAGAAATGAGACTAATTTCTGGTCCACAAACCTCAAATCCAGATAGAAGCATTATAAATACATAGCCCTTTCTTAGATAGCAGATCAGTAAAAAAGGATCTCCAAATAACCTTAAATTACTTATCCTTGAATGGAATCCAAAGAGAAAATCTCAACAGTAATTAAGGTGGTAAAATTGTGTAGCAAAGAGAGAAACAGAAACATTTAAGAGGACCACCAATTAAAAAGTTGTGATCTATTCCCTGGTATTAAAAAAAAAAAAAGATAAAAAGCAAAAAACGTTAGCATAGAAATAAGCATCATGATCAATAACAGCTAGCTTATTATCATCAATATAATATATCACCAAGAACTAACTTTCTTGCCGGGGCAAGGCCGACGCAGGGGGAATAGCAGTTGTACTGAGCGGATTGGAGAGCAGAGACTACTGCATCGACGGCATCGGGAGTGGTTCGGAAGCAGGGGAACACCGAGGGATCGCCGTGGCCGAGCGGAATCCTGGGCCTCGTTTCCCTCTCATCCTCCTGGATGTTGGACATGATCTTGCCGAGCACCCCCCGGACGGAGAGCGAAGTGGCCGCCATCAGCGTGCTGTTGGGCCCGAACCTCCATTCCCCGCTCTCTCCGCCGCCGTTCTCCATTGATAGCTCGTCCTCTACCGAATCCTCTCTTCTTGATCTCCCTTCTAGGTTGAGGGTTTGGAGGGGAGGGCAATGGATATAAATAGGGCAGCATGGCTACGATACCGAGAGAGAGAGAGAGAGAAGTGAAGTTGGATGAGAGAGAGAGAGAGTTCGAGGAAAGAAAGCGCTGGGCGTGGCGTGGGTGGTGGAATCTCGGCGATGACGTCAGGAGATGACGCCGGAGGCTGCGAGGGAGTGTGGTTGGTGTGGTTTCTTGGGGAGGAGGCTTTTGTTGACCGTAGGGATTGCTGGCGGGAAACCTTGTGCTCTCTCCGCAGTCCAGTCCGTGCTCTACTGAGAGGAATTTTGAGCCCGTAGCCGTTTCAACGTTGTTCCCAAATAAATATCGATAAATCAGAAATATATATATATATATATATATATATATATATATATATATATATATATATATATATATATATATATATATATCTTTTCAGTTTTGTTCAGAATTATTTAGCCAAATGTTTTTCTTTAAGATATCTAACTAAAACTTCAATTGAGAAAAAATGAGAACTATCTTTCCCATACTTCTTTCATTTTAATCAGATTTAAACTATTCATGATGAAAGGATCAGAAAATTTGGTCCATTTTAAAGGCAGTATTGTCATAGTAAGTTTACAGCAGGGTTCGAAGCTGCAGTGTTTCAAAGCAAGCAAAGGACAACACACTTGAAATTTGAATAAATAGCAATGGAAAATCAGTCAAAAAAAATATAGTAAAAACTGAAAATTAAAAAACTCACAGGATAAATGAATGGATCGGAGCTGTCATGCTGTACGTAAAAACTTTAGGGAGGTGTGTGTGGGTTGGGAGAATGAAGCTGCATGGGTCCTCGGCAAAGACGTGTGATAACGTAAGGGATGACTGCAGCTAAAGCGTAGTGTCTTACAACTCTTTTTAAAATAGGGATGTGGACGGCTCTCTGAAACGCTAAGCTATTGGAGGGGTGAGGTGGGGCCATGTGTAGGCTTGTTCAATAGTTTAATAGATGACATGAATCAAAGCAGGTGGAGGTGCTTAAAGAAATTATATATATATATATATATATATATATATATATATATCGCATTTGTTCTTTGAAGTGGCCCCATCCATTCATCCATCCTTATTGAGCCATTGCTAAGGATATGCATTTTGGTCTGTTAGCATGTGCCGGCCAACCTTTGTTTACCTAAGATTCCTTGAATGGAGTGATATTGTTTTATATGACATGTTTAGATCACGAAATTCAAATAAAATCTATATTATTGTGGCGATGTGTGTGTCTAATGTCACCTTTTTGTCTTGTAGCATGATGGAAGAGTGTTGATTCTGCTGATCTTTCTGAACGTTTCCCATGTATACAGGAATGATGTGGAGATATCATGCTTAAAACACTGGATAGGAAATTCTGATTAGAGTTTGCGTTTTTGACGTTGACTGTGAGTTCAAGGCTTATTTGCAAGCTCCTACTTATCCCTTGTAACTTGGAGCAAAATCCCAGCTGCTCGTTGAAAGATAAAACCTGAGGAGTTTGCTACTCAAGATCAAACCCAGCTTTTATCTTATTCTGTGCTACTTTGGCCCTCCAACGAACTTGCATATTTATTCATTTCATGGCTCAAAACTTCAGTTTCGTGGTCATATTTGGGGCTGTCACTTCAACTGGCTAACCTAATATCCAACCTAGAGCCCATTTGGATCCGGCTCAAACTTAATAATAAATGAGTTGGTAATGGAATTAAAATCAAACTTGTTGAAACTTTTGAATTGAATTTGCATTTAAGATTTTTATATCCAACCCAACTTGATCTAGCGTAAATAAGCCAGACACATAGACTTAAATGCACACACACACACAATACATATGTAACAATAGTTTTATCATATAATGCTTAATTCAGAAAATAAAATGTAATGGTATGTTCGAAAATATTTGAATGAGCTTATACATATTTTTTAATTCTTTTTAGTTTATTATTATTATTATTATTATTATATATTTAACCATCAAACGATTGTTATTCATGATTTAATTTTTATAAAATATGTTAGATATTTATTTAATAAACTTCTCAAAATATAAATTTTTTGACTTGATTGATTCATTAAAATATAATATTTGATACAAATGAATGCATAAACTTGATCTCTATTCAACTCATTGATGTGCTTTGCATTTTTGTTATTCAATAGATTGGGTGTGGAATGGAAGTTAGACCCAAAGTTTTAATGGATACCGGTCTAGATTACTAAAATCTAAACCCAATTTGACCGAATAGCACTTATGTGTGTGACATACATTTGACCGATAACTAGTAACTTGAGCATTATTTAGAGGCCTCACTCATGTTGCAACCCTAGTCAAGGCGAACCAAACAAATGATACATCATCTCTACAGTTGGCATTGACTTGGAGCCAACCTAGTGATCTTAAGGTTTAGGATTGGTATTCAACCTACTCGAGAAGCTTAGCTGATTTGGGCAAGCAGATGCTGCAGAGCATCATCCGAACCACTTTCCCCTACGAAATGGAGTCAAAAACTTAGATGTTCCATTGAAGGACATATTGATCCAACAATAGAGTCAAGCTGGAGAGCATAGGATCCTCCAAAACCAAAGGAGTTCTCACCTCTTCCTTTGCCTCACTCACTATAGTTGAAGGGCTTGGAGTCATCACCGACTAAGTAGGAATCGGTTGATTGGCAACTAGTTTGGTAGCTTCACCTCAGCCCAACTACTCTCAACTCGACCCATTTCAGACAAAGGAGATCAAAGATAAAGGGGGATTGGACAATCTAAGCCCTACCTTTAGACCATCCTCATAAAGACAGAGCTGATCTGACTCATGATCGAAGGCTCTATCTTTCTAACTAGGGACTCTTAGAGTGAAAGAGTTAGGAATGAAGTATGACTAATGAATCCGAATCAAGTTGTCTTTCCTGAAGACATTGCACTCTTCGGCTGTAAAACTAGAGGTTGCCTCTCCTGAAAACATAGGACCTAATGACTGATCAGAAGTATTTCAATCAATGAATCACTATGAGAGGTGGTCTAGTTCAAAACAATAGATCACCATCAAACTAACTCAAACTTTCATAAAGAAAAATTGACTTAAGCATATAAAGTTGAAAGATATACCTCATACAAGCTAAGGAAACTGACTAAGAAAAAATAAGCAAGGAGGTTGAGGAGCCCCCAGATGCCAATCGAGCATAAGAGAGACTGAGCTATAAAAACCCAAGGAGAATGAAGCAAATTAGCTCCTTCCTCCTTCAGTTATATAGACTATAAAGTAGGAGCATGAGAGATTAAGTGTTTTGCTATTCTTCAAAGTTTTATAAATGCGGTATTAACTACAATAAAGGCCACATAGTATTTAATCATGAGTCAATCTAGCAGTGGTGCACTATGGAGATAGGCTTGACTTAATCATAAACTAGCTGACATGCAGAAGCATCATTGAGCCTAATCTAATTAAGCCGATCTAAGGTTGATATAATTAGACTACTACTATTGAGCAAAAGAAGCCCAAATAAACCATCCGCAATACAATTGAGCTACTTTTAAGACTCAAGCACAAATATAAACTCAACTCCAAAAGTGGAGAGCAAGTGATATTGTATGAGTTAGCAAGTTGATCAGAAGGTGACACATGACGAACAACTAGAAGGTGATATGTAGTAGTCAACCTAAAGGTAACACATGTTCTTTCAAAGAAGAAAGTTCGATAAAGAAAGAGATTTCCAATCAAGATATCGCATTCTTTAGGCTTTAAGCTCATCCAATTGTCCATCATTAAGTAGACCAAATCAAGAAGACTCTTCAAAATGCTTATGTAAGCCGTCTTACACCATAAGTAACATAACACACATAAAGCTTAAACTAAAAAATCTTAAAACTCTATTCATAGAAGGATTAGGTCTTTTTCTTTTTTTAGTCTGACTTATGCATCAAAAAATTCTTTGAAAAAAATCTTTGAACCTTTTCTATTCTTCTTTCTTCTTTCTTTTATAAGAGGTTGAGTAATTAGCAGTATTCTACTGTTTGAGTTATCATCTTTATGCCGTTGGCTAATGGAAAATAAATTTCGAACGTCAACACTTAGTAATGGCTAAATAAAAATGGATAGATAAGGCCATTTTACAGGGAGAACTCACATACTTTATCATTGATGGAATCATCACTAGCACAAACCCATCTAATTTCTTTAAGCACCTCCACCTGGTTTGATTTTTGTCATCCATTAAACTAGCGTGTTACCACCCACGGCAACCCTATTCAAATTTGACCGTTGAACAATCCTTTTATGTGAGTCCCGCCTGTCCATCCCTGCCTCATCCAGCCTCATCCTCCAATAGCTTAGCGTTCAGAGAGCCGTCCGCATCTGTGCTTTAAAAAGAGTTTTAAGTGCGACGCTTCTAGCCGTGGTCATGCCTTGGTCATCACGTCTTCAGTGTTTTCTTTGCCGAGGCCCCCACCGCACCCTAAAGTTTTGAAGTACAGCACGACAGCTACGATTCATTCATTTATCCCGTGCTTATTTTGCGGGTGTCATCATATTTTAGTGCGTCTTAAAAGTTTATAAGTTTTCGATTTTTTCTATGTTTTTTTTTGACTGATTTTCCATTGCTATTTATTCAAATTCCAAGTGTCTCGTCCTTTGCTTGCTTTGAAACACTGCAGATTCGAACCCTGCTGTCAGCTGACTATGACTTACTGCTTTAAAATCGACCAAATTTTTTTGCTCCTTTCGTCGTGAATAGTTTAAACCTGATTAAAATGGAAGAAGTATGGAAAAGATAGTTCTCATTTTTTTTTTTCTCAACTGAAGTTTTAGTTAGATATCTTAAAGAAAAACATTTGGCTAAATAATTCTGAACAAAACTGAAAAGATAATTTTTTTTTTTTTGCAAATTTATCGATATTTATTTGGGAACAACCTTGAAACGGCTACGGGATGCCCTCGTCAAAGATTGGCGCGGGAGAGCAGGCTCAAAATTCCTCCCGGTATCACGGACTGCGGAGGGAGCACAGGATTCCCCGCCAACAATCCCAAAGGTCAAAAGCCCCCTACCCAAGAAACCACACCAACCACACTCCGTCGCAGCCTCCGGCGTAATCTCCTGACGTCATCGCCGAGATTCCCCACCCACGCCACGCCCAGCGCTTTCTTTCCTCGAACTCTCTCTCTCTCTCTCTCTCTCTCTCTCTCTCTCGGTATCGTAGCCATGCTGCCCTATTTATATCCATTGCCGTCCCCTCCAAACCCTCAACCTAGAAGGGAGATCTAGAAGAGAGGATTCGGTAGAGGACGAGCTATCAATGGAGAACGGCGGCGGAGAGAGCGGGGAATGGAGGTTCGGGCCCAACAGCACGCTGATGGCGGCCACTACGCTCTCCGTCCGGGGGGTGCTCGGCAAGATCATGTCCAACATCCAGGAGGATGAGAGGGAAACGAGGCCCAGGATTCCGCTCGGCCACGGCGATCCCTCGGTGTTCCCCTGCTTCCGAACCACTCCCGATGCCGTCGATGCAGTAGTCTCTGCTCTCCAATCCGCTCAGTACAACTGCTATTCCCCCTGCGTCGGCCTTGCCCCGGCAAGAAAGTCAGTTCTTGGTGATATATTATATTGATGATAATAAGCTAGCTGTTATAGATCATGATGCTTATTTCTCTGCTAACGTTGTTTGCTTTTTATCCTTTTTTTTTTTTTTAATACCTGGGAATAGATCACAGCTTTTTAATTGGTGGTCCTCTTAAATATTTCTGTTTCTCTCTTTGCTACACAATTTTACCACCTTAATTACTGTTGAGATTTTCTCTTTGGCTTCCATTCAAGGATAAGTAATTTAAGGTTATTTGGAGATCCTTTTTTACTGATCTGGTGTATAAGAAAGGGCTATGCATTTATAATGCTTCTATCTGGATTTGAGGTTTGTGGACCAGAAATTAGTCTCATTTCTCATTTACTTTGAGTTTAAAATCTCACAAAATCTCTTTGATACGAACATCAATTTTTTTCTGTTTTCTTTGATATGAAACTGAACGCTTGTTTCTTGGAGGGTCTCGGATGGTATTTTATTCATCTAAAGGCTATGAAGTTTCTGCATGTACTTGCTGTTGCTGAATATCATTACGCCAATAATTGTTACTCTCAATATGTATGGTTCAGCAAGTGAGATTTTGATATATGTGGATCCCATGTAAATAACTGGTCCAGTAGTATAGCATGCAAAGTGACAGTGTATTAGTTCATTCTTTCAAAAAAAAAGACAGTGCATTAGATTAGTATTGAATACCACTCAAAAGTCATATTCTAATTAGATGAGGATGAAACAGGTGACCATTATATGGATATCAGAAATAAAGAGCTAAAAAATTTAATGTCTAAACTTGGCTAGATATTTGAATGTCTATTCAAAAGCATTAAAAAGGATCAGAAATTGCTTTTGAACGAGTTAGTCTACAGGCGAGGCTCTTTTGGTAAAAAGCAAGGAAAAAAAAAAAAGAACCCATAAAAAGGGAAAAGCATGCATTCAATCCAAATTGGTAACAAAAGAAAACTCTCTAGAATGGCCAAACACTGAACCTCTGTTAATACTTGTAATCATGCTTCATAAAAGATATGAGAATCAGGTTTTAGTGTAGCACTGAAAGTGAGATGAAGAGTAGTAAACAACGTACTTCACAAGAAAAAACTTACCTCATTAAAAAATAAAAATGAAAAAATATTTTCCGGCCTTCATAGTCTTATTGAAAGCTTCCTCATGCCATTATCAGATTTATCAAAACTTCAAATGCCCAACATAAGGAATTAATGGAGAGAAATGATTAGCATAGTGAAATGAAGGGTCAGAAATAAATCATTTTACTGATGCTATGAAGTGGATATGGAGGTTGATGTTCAAGCTGGTTGAAGCAAAGTAAAATTATTTAGCAAGGCAACATAAGCCCATAGCATTCAAATTGTTCTTATCCATACTTTTCCTTCCAATCCATGCTTTGACATCAAACATAAGTCAGCATCTCTTCAGGAATTCATTAACAACTGGAACTAGGGCTTTGGCATTTGTCTTTTTCTTTTCTTGTATTACAATCAGTTTTCCTTGGTTTATCATGATCAGAATCGTTAATGCTAATCTGTTTTTTATGTTTCAGGGCTATTGCAGAGTACCTGTCAAATGATCTCCCCTACAAGCTATCTCCCGATGATGTTTACCTCACCAATGGCTCTGCTCAAGCAATAGAGATCATGATTTCAGTCCTTGCTAGACCTGGTGCAAACATCTTGCTGCCAAGGCCAGGCTATCTATTTTATGAGGCACGAGCTGTCTTCAATGGAATTGAAGTTCGATATTTTGACCTCCTCTCGGAGAGGGGTTGGGAGATCGATCTTGATGGTGTAGAAGCCCTTGCAGATAAAAATACTGTTGCTATGGTCATTGTCAACCCTGGGAATCCATGTGGAAATGTCTTCACCTATCAACATCTGGCTAAGGCAAGTCATCCCAGATGAGCCTAATGCCAAATAAGCACATAGTGGTGCATTCTTTCACTTCTATTAAAACCATTTTTTAGTGACTGATTGTATCGCATTTCTCCAGGTTGCTAATACTGCAAAGAAGCTTGGTATAATGATCATTGCAGACGAGGCATATGCACATTTAACTTTTGGGTCCAATTCTTTTGTACCCATGGGAGTATTTGGCCCAATTGTTCCAGTAATTACCTTAGGGTCCCTCTCAAAGAAATGGGTTGTGCCTGGCTGGCGACTTGGCTGGATCGCAACAAATGATACTATGGGTGTATTAAGACGGACTAAGGTGCTTTATACTCTTCTCATTTTGTAAATCCATATGGGCACTTGATTCAAATAATGTTGGAGACATCATGAGGGCAAAAGTCTATTAGCAGAGAGAGATTGCCCATAAATAAGCTAAGGACAAGTACAATAAAGAACTCAGAAAATGTTAAATAGCATGATAAATATTTAGTAAGATGCATCCTGCAATGCTGTTCTTGCTCGATAAAACATGCACCATTTTATATTTTAGTTACTTTCGTATCAAAAAAATGCAAACATATAATTCCGCACTTCTTTGTTCTGTTGTAGTTATCATATCTCTCTAGTTATCCTGCATCATTTACTGCCTCTTGTTCCTTCATTAGTCTCTTATTCTTTCCTTATGTTCTGGTATGGAATGAAGGGATCCATATACATTGTGAGTGCCTTTCATATTTGACTCTTGGTGGTCCTTAATATTTGACTGCAGATAGTGGAGTGCCTTAAGAATTATCTCGACATCTCATCAGATCCAGCAACCTTTGTTCAGGTTAGCATTACTGTTGTATGATTGCAAAAATGTCTCCATCATTAGTTTGACTTGTGACTTTTACTAATTGGAGTATTTTTGTGATGCTTAGGAAATAACAAAGGATAGCATGTAGATTTTCTATATTTCAGATGTTGTTTCATCTATAATTTTGATAGACTTTGGCTGCCTCAGTGCATATTTTCAGCTCATACTACATCTATATTTGTCTGTAGTTCACTTGGATTGGCCTATATACATGTCTTTCTTTATTCTTTAATAGACTGGACAGATTGGGCTATTTGTGTAATCCTAAGATTAATATACTATTGGATGGAAAACAGATCTTTTCTTGAGTGATCATGAAATGAAAATCAGGGGGACCTCAAAAGGTATGTCTATGTGTGGCAGAATTGGAAGGAGGATTGCTGAAGAAAGTAGCAAAGGCATAGAAAACCCAATCAGATTTGTCAAGATTTGAGTAAAATTATTTTGAGTGGAGATTAAGCCCATTGGTAAGATTTTGTGGAATTCATCAACCGACTTGAGATAGAGGGGAAAATATCTGGCTACCATTATCTGCATTTCCGACTGCCTAACTGTTTGTATTGAGCCAAGAGCTTCAACCAGAAATGGCATCTTGATATAATTGTGGTAAGTTGTATGGAATGAGGGTTAGCAGTCAACTGTCTCTGTGATCCAATTTATGTATTAAGAGATGACATTACATAGAAAAGCTGTCTCTATCTCCCTTCACAGGGTTATGGATTCTCAGATGGTATTAACTTGTTGCCTTATCTGGGGTATATGGTAATTATGTTGTAAAAGTGGTGAAGAAAATCAGTACCCAAAATGTTTGTGGAACCAATATTAAACTTGTCTTGCCATACCATCATATTAAGACCATTGAACCAAAAATCCCCGAGTGTCTTAAGAGAAGGTTCTGCCAAAAATTGCACAAAATCTAACTTCTTCTCTCTCTAGGAGGATAACATATTCAAAAATAACTCATCATCTTACCCTATTCATTATCCACTATCCAGTCTCAGTGGTGAATGGCTATCAATCCTATAGCTATCTGCATGACAATAACTTTTCGTTGAACGGTCCTCTTGATGGTGTGAACTGGCTACTGTTTGTGTGTTTTGATATTTGTGTTTGGCATGCTTTTTTTTTTTGTTTTTTTTTGCTCTTTAATTTTTTTATAGCCAAGTACTCAATCACTTCTCTTTCATAAGAAAGGAATCTTATCATGCAGAGAGCACACTTTGTTTAGAAGTATTCATGAGATGTTGCTTCTGCAAACACAAATCGACTAATGGATCTTATTTATATGGTTTATCTTGTAAGTTAAAATGGTTGTAGTGGAAATTAAAAAATGGAATGCTTTCTATTCTTTTATTAAGCTATGTTAATCAGTTTGCATGCACTTTTCTAGTTAGAACTGTGCTCTTTATTTGGGGAATAAAAATGATCTGCTGCTTAAATGAAAGCCTCATTATGATACCACCTAACATTGTACAAAGCTTTCGTCTTTTGTTGCCAAATATATGGATCAAGAATTTGTATTGGTTTACTTGCAATCTGCTAAAAACTTAATTAGAAATGTTATTTTTACTGTAGTCTGGATCTTTAATTTTTCAAATGTTGTTTTCATTTAGCAGAACAATCCCCTCTTTCTAAGACAGGTTTGCCTAACTCATGGATACACCTATAAATTTTCTATACATTGATCTGCCTAGAATTAAGACTTAGTTTTCTACACTTTTGGATGTACAAGTGGAACTTGTGACTTATCTTCTCTTTTTAACTTTTATCTTTTCAATTTTTTCTGTATATGAAACTTTATCTTTGTTTTCTCCTTGTACGATATCTCAGGGAGCAATCCCTAAAATCTTTAAAAAAACCATTGATGTGCTGAGGCAAACAGCAGATATATGTTATGATAAACTGAAGGAAATTGAATGCATCACTTGCCCAAGTAAACCTGAGGGCTCCATGTTTATAATGGTGAGGAATAGTTGGGCTCCTACTAGATGTCATCCTTGTACATGTTGGGTATCCTAACATGATGTGTTGCAGGTAAAGTTGAACTTGTCTTGTGAGGACATATATGATGATGTCGACTTTTGCTCCAAACTGGCCAAAGAGGAACTAGTGATCATTTTGCCAGGTGAGAGTGGAGATTTTTTCCCCTTTCTCTCGAAGCAGAACATGACCAATTATTTAAACTTTTATCCAGGATTTGCAGTGGGGTTTAAAAATTGGCTCCGTATCACATTTGCTGTTGGGCCATCTTCTCTCGAAGATGGTCTAGACAGGCTGAAATCCTTCTGCCTGAGGCATGCAAAGAAGAACAAGTGAGACACAGACCCTTTAATAAGTCCATGGGTGATGATCTACAACTCCGTGTTGGATCTCTCTTGCACTCCTGTGTGACCTCTAAATGCAGATATATTTCTGTATGCAATATATGCTATTATTTATCAGTAGTGTTCCTGGGATATAACTTATATTGTTGTGCACCGTGATGTTTTAAATTAAAAGTTGTGTGCTGTGATATTTTAAATTAGAAGTTATGCCTGTTCTGTGTGATTGTTAATTTTGGTCATCTTGTACATGAAGCAACCGTAAACCATATTAGGACAGCAGTTAGATTGCCAACCAGTTGTGGTTGGCTGCGTCAGAAAAATTTGGGTCTAATAAATTTAAAATATAATTAATAATCTCAATATCATGAGTAAATGAATGTATACAATAAAAAATAAATCATACCCGAATTCATTGCAAGCTTCCATAACTTTCCTTGTTGCATGATTTGATTCGAATTTTGTATATGTATAGTAAGAGAGAACTTCGTTCTACTCCACAGATGGTGAAAATATTATGGCTGAGATAACTATAATATTTATAAGGTGAGAATAGGGATCTTTTCTTATGACAATTATTTTAATGCGTACTCTACCAATTAAGGACTGTATATTTACAAGGCGCACACTTAATATTAACTAATACTATTATAAGGTACATCAAATAGCTCAATAACAAAGATGTTGAATCATTAACCATAATGGATTGCATAAATTACTCGAATAATCTATCGTTCCTTTAATCTAGGTTGTAATTAAAAAATGATAATACTAGTTCACATAATGAAAAAATTTCAATGTTCTTCCACTTAGACAACATATGTCATATATTTTTTTAAAAAAATTATATTAAATAATATAAAATGTAGCCACAACAAAGAATGTTAAATGTAAGCAAACTTGGTCCAAAAGAAATTATAAGCACTAAACGATATAGAATATCACATCTAAAAGGGATATAGAATATTATACATGCTAAAATACAAATAGTCTTCTGGCTAAGACAACACAGTATAGAAGTATGGCATGAAAGAGGTATGGAAATAGGTGATCAATATGTCTTAAATTGCAATACCAAAAAAAATACAATGAATAAATATAAATTTAGGTAAAGCTAAAAATAATAATATATAATATTTTTGAAAATAATATAAATATAAGTCCCATAGTTACAATATTATAAACTTTCACTAACCCAAAATATCAGAAGTCTTAACTATTCCTATATATAAGTTATATGTTTGAAAAACTTTGGGAATTAAGCCTTGAATTAGTAGGTTAATAATCATATAGTCAGTGGCTTGGAGATGGATTGAATAATATGAAGTCCTAAAATAAAATTGTGCAACCATAGCGCCTAATATGTAGTCTCATAATATGCCATATACTCTGCCTCCATAGTTAAGGTGGCTATAGTATTTGCTTAACAATTTTCAATGAAATAGCTCCTGCCATCATAAATGCACAATGAAAAATGGATCTTTTATCATCTGGACAGCATGCATAGTCCATATCAAAATATTCAATCATATCAAGATAATCGAATGACTTATAAGTGAGTATATAGTCCTTAGTGCCTTGTAATATCTTGTGATTTTATTTGCATCTTTCTAATGACTTAATTTAGGATCATTCAAGTATCTCCCGAATACATTTATTACATAAGCAATATCAGAAAATGTGCATACTTGAGTATACATTAAGCTACTAATTGTTGATATATACGGAACCTATTTCATATCATTTCTTTCTTTATCAGTCTGAGGACATTGAGTTTTCAAAAGTTTCTTATCTTTTAAAACAAATGTAGTTGTAAAAGAGCAAAATTCAATGTAAAACTTAGCAAAAATTCTCTCAATATATTTTATAAGACAAGCTAAAAAATACCTTAGAATCTATTGCAATGAATCTGCATTTCTAAACTGATGGAAGCATCACCAAGATTCTTTATATCAAAGCAACATAACAACTATTTTGTCTCGTTTAAAAAAGTAACGTTATTGCTTGCAAGAAGTATACCACCAACATACAACACAAGAAATATGAATCTTTTCCCACACGCTCTCATATATATGCATTAGTGATTAGCTTTCTCTTGAAAATTGGAGGAAGTGTGTATCTTAATAAATTTAAGATACCATTGCCTAAAAGCCTACTTCAACTTATATATAAATCCTTTTCATTTATACATCAGATGCTCTTTGTCACCATCTTGAAAACATCAAGTTGCATTATATATACATGTTTTGTCAAGTCATCATTAATGAAAGCAATTTTCACATCCAATTAATGAAGCTTTAAATCAAAATAAGCTACTAAGGCTATAATTATCTAAAATGAGTCCTGAGTAAAGACAAATAAGAAAATCTCCTTATAATTAATACTTTCATTCTAGGTAAGACCATTCTACGAGTTTAGCTTTACATCTTTTAATGTTACCTACAGCATCATCATACTTATTCTTGAAAATCTATTTGAAATCAATAGGCTTACAACCAATGGGTAACTCTTCCAACTCTCATATAATATTGTGATCCATAGATGCCAACTTATCATGCATAGCATTCATCTACTAGGAAACCTAAGGAACCTCAATGGCCTCTTGAAAAATGACTCAATCAGAGTTGATACTAGCATCAAACTCATATAATTAAACTATATAGTCATTTAAAATGATAAATCCAGGAATCCTCTGAAAGCTCCTTACAAAGGCTTCATTTGATAGTTTAATTTTGATCCATATTGATAATAGGTGATGGAATTAACTAAGAAATTCTCAAACAGATTTACCTTCATGTCATTTAACTTATTAAATATTAAGTGAGCTTCATAATATACACACAATCTAATAACACCATCATAAATAGTGGAAATGAGCAATCTTAGATACTTACTATTTTTTAGCTTTATCAAACTTGACAAATTTTCTATTAATGATCTAAAAAATCCTTAATCTCATTAATATGAGGTGCTGATGGATTTTTTAATTGAATGTTTCATGATCATCAAGCAAGTTCTTAGAATGCTCCTTCTTTTATAATAGGTCTCATCCTTAGTAGAAGCATTATCAATGAGTTTAGCAGGCTCATCAACTCTTAAGGCTAAGGCTATGTTTATAATAGAAAGGTAAACCATAAGCGACTCAATCCAATCCTCATAATTAATCCCAAAAATATTTTGTTGGCAGATAATGATATTGCCATTGCAAAGTTATAAGATGCTGAGGAAACAATCATAAATAAATTATAGTGAAAATTATATAATATTTAATGAAAATAATATTATAGAATTTTAATTAATAAATGGGCTCAATATACCAATTTGAGTGGATGAGGTCTAATAGGTTAAAAAAATTATTCGAACTCCAACCTAATTGGTCATGGGCCCAACCGAGATGCAAAGCAAGGACATTGCAAGATATGACATATTCCTGCTACACCAACCACACATGAAAATACTTGAAGCGAGGAAGAAATAGGGAAAGAACAAGTGAAATAACTAGCCACAGAAATAGGAAACTAAGGGAATTCATGGCGGCATAGGGGAAGAAATGACTGCTGGTCCAATCTGGTCCAGTGCTGAGATCCCTGGCTCCTCACCTAGCCAGCGATCCAAACATGGCCAACAGCAGCAATGGGGATGAACAAAGCGGCAGCGAGTAGGGTCCAAAAATAGAGGATTCAAATCAAAGGCAAGGTGTTTGTTGCTCCATGAAACTATCCTCAGGCGATCGATCCCTTTTACCTTAGGAAAGCCCCCACTCTCAGTGGTTTATTGAACTCAGCAGCAGTCAATCAGCCGTTTGCTGGCTACTGGCAAAGAGGAGGAAGGAACAATGGCCAACCACTCATTGGAATTACTTGTTGAAATAAGGGAGGAAATGGTGAAACAGAGGAAATCTTCTTATCTGGCGAGTTCACGATGGCACATTGGTCATTGATTCGGCTGCCAAGGATGAACCCAATCGGCAGCTGAGACTAGTCGGAGGTGTGACCTCGCATGCTTGGTAGAAAAAAAGAAGCAGCAATCAATTGGACTGATGATTGGCTTAGCCAACAGCCAATTTGCCACGAGAGTGCCTGTGGAAGTCATTACGAATTTTCTAACCTTTAGAGATTAGTTTTTTTTGTCTTTTGTTTTTTTAACAAATCTTATCCTTTAGTGATAAAACCTAGTTATTAATCCTAATAAGCTTTGTAGTAAGCAAATGAAAGTTGATTTCTAATCCTTATGGAATAAGAATTTTAACCTTTATAGAATATGATTGATCTTTTCTCTAAAATAGCATATGTATTTCTGGCCTTAGGGCATTATCATCAAGATATGATAGAGAGTTGATAAAGTAAGCCAAGAATAGACTTTTGACTTGTTATTATTTTTAATATATATTTTTATCTCTTTTTAATATTTTTTTATTTATTATTATTACTTATTTTAATTAGTGCTGCTTGAATCTTAGGTTGGAGTATTTAATTTACATTAAAAATGTACCATTTTACAGTGTCAGTATCTATGCTCTACCAGTAGCCAATCAACCGTTCGGCTCTCATCGTCACTCTACCAGTGGTCAATCGGCCCAATCCAGCTGAGAGAAGCTTGAACAACAAAAAGAAAAGTTGGCCCTTTCCAACCACAAGAAGCCCTGATTTGGCAAACAATGGACCTTGATCCATCTACAGGCCACAAAAGATAAGGAAGATGGGTCTCGACCTCTTCGATCGGCCCTCACCTTCGGTTATCGCCGATTAATCAGCAACCCAAGGTAGTCAGCGTGCTGCCTATAGTGCATTAAAAAAAAAAAAACAAGGTCAGGAATAAGATTGAAATAAAGGAATAAGATTAAAAATAATTGGGAAAAATTGGGAATAACCATGTAAGGTTTAGAAAAGATGAATTTTTGTTTTCCCTCTCTGAAATATAGATCATGAAAAAATACACACATATATGAAATCCATTAAGTTATGGACCAATAATCCTCAAAATAATAACTCAAAAAGGACAAAGATCCAATCCAATCTTTCGCATATAAATAAAATAAAATAATATTCAATTTTTCATGCATATACAACTTATATATGAGATTAATAAAGGCTCTCATACTAATTGATAGAAAAATCTAGATTTTATAAATCCGAAACACAATTGATAATCTTAATGTCATGAGTATATGTGCATATACAATATAAAATAAATTATATCTAAGTTTCATCATAGGATTTATCATTTTTCTTATTGCAAATTCTTTTAAGATTTTGTATATGTGATAGAAGAGAAAAGTTCTTTCTACTCCATGAGCAACGAAAGTATTACAGCTCATTGAGTTAACTATAATATTTATAAGACGAGGATAGAGACATTTCATTATACTAATCAATTTAATGTATGTCCTACTTATTAGGAGCATGTATTTATAAGACTTATGCTCAACATGAGGTCATACTACTATAAAGTATATCAAATAACTTAATAATATAAATAGTGATCATTAATCATAATAGACTACACAAATTATTTCAATAATCTAATGTTCATTTAATTTAAATTCTAATTAAAGAATAACAATGCTAGTCTATATGATGAAAAATTTTCAACAGGTCACACTCACTCTCTTTTTAAGAGGGGGGAGTTTCGTGGGTTTCGGGTTTGAGCCCTGGTAGGAGCCTATTGTATTTCTCAAAAAAAAAAAAAAAAAAAGGAAAAAGAAAGAAAAGAAGGTTGTTCTTGTAGCTATAATTGTCCAAGCTCAATGCTTGGATGCACCACATCCAAGACTCGAACGTAAAATGCCTAGTTGCTAGCTGAGGGACATGGCTTTTGGGATAAACGACAATTCCCTTCTAAGTCTTTTTAAATAAATTATATCTTATAAATAGATGCAAGCAGGCAATCTGGTGTGATCTATTCATCTGTTTTTTTCCTCTAATTATTGCTATAGTCGCTCTTCGTAATTGCGCAGAATCTGTACGCCTTTGTCTTGCGACCAGCGAATGCAAAGTTTACGGTGCCTTCAATTTCGGGCATACCATAAGAATCGTATCACACTCCTCATATTGTTTTTTGTCCGAAATATTCAAATGTCGAATCTCTTTCAAGTGAAGCGCAATGCCAGCTAGCTATAAACTGAGCCTAGCTTGAAACGTCTGCCATTTGATATGGGAGTTTTGAATTTGCTCCTTTTCACGAAATTATTGGGGGGGGGGGAGTGCTTCCAGTTTTTCACCCGTCGAAGTCTCTCAAGAGATTCTCGTGAATCCACTGCTGGTTTTCCCTTTTTTTTCTTAAAAAAAAAAAAAAAAAAATCGTAATGACTAGATATAACGAACCATAAGCTTCTCGAGTAAATATTGCAGCCGTTGACATGGATCGACGTCGGCATTCCGCAAATTAGCTCAACCCGATCTAACTCCGGCATCCCTATCGGGCTACCTATCAAAAAAAAAAAAAAAAAAAAACTAATTAAGAAAAATTTTTTATTAACTAAAATCATAAAATTTAATTCATTTATAAAATTATTATTATTATTATTTATAAAATTTACTTTATATATATACACACACTTGATTGTATTCAAATGCATACAAACTTAAATTTAATTTTTTTTTATTTTTAAATTTATATAATTTATAAATCTTAAAAATAAAAAAAATATAATAACTCTATAATCTATATAAATTAAAAATAAAAAATAATTAAAATATAAACTTAATTATATTAAAAATATTATATATATATATATATATATATATATATATATATATATAATTTTTTTTACTGTATATAATTATTATGGGATAGAATAGATTAAAAAAAAATTTTAAAAAAAATTAATATGATGGATGGAATGTTACAGCTGGTCAACAAGAATTAGGCTTTATGGATCCACCAATAACCACCCAATTATTGGTGGCCGGCTGGGTTGTCCCGTTGCTCGTCCTGTTCTCCAACGTACGTTGCCGTCAGAGGTGTTAGCGCTTTAGAACGGAAATAAATAAATAAATAAATAAATAAATGAATAAATAAATTTAGGTCGAGCGAGAGCGAACGGAACCCACCACGCAAAGAAACTGCTCTTTTACGTTTGTCATCAAATTTCTCTTTCAGCCGCTAGCGGAGAAGCGGAGCAGGAAACCACCTCCCTTTCTTTAAATCGAGACCCTTTCCTCATCCGTCCTCCTCCATCCCCAAACAAACACTCTTCCTCTCCATCACTCCTGACTCCCGTCTTCGCCATGGGCGGCTCCTCCAACTCCTCTTCCGATCAGCAACCAGGCATGCCTTCTCTCTCCCTTCTCCTCTCTTCTTTGATGCATCCCTTCGAACACAAGCTGTTACTATTAATTATCGTTCTTCTATTTTATGAAACAGCGGAGGACAAAGGGGCGGCCGATTTCCTTGTTCCGGTTTACTCGTCCGGCTCCGAGGTTGATAAACTATAAGCCTTTATATTCTATAACTACCATATCTACGAAGTTCGTTCGTGCACTTGTTTTTCATGGATGCGGAATGTCATTCGATTGCTTCTTGACCACACTACTCGTCAATCGATTGAATCGAGTAAATTTTCTATGATTTGTTTCATTCCTGAACCTTAAAGTGATCGTGATGCAGAAAAGAAAGCATTGCAAACTAGTTTGTTCTAAGACTTTGATTATTATTAGATTATTATTAGATCAAGTTGCACCATGAAAAGAAAAATCCTGATTTTAGTGCTGCGCAGAGTGCAAAATTACGTTCTTGATCTGAGTTGTTGGGTCGTAGTAGTTTAAATCCAAACAGGCATCCAGCTTTGAGGCCTTTCGTTACATAAGATGGGAGGGCAGGCTAGTTTATATATGAACCTTGTTTTATTACCGCCTTTTGATTTTCCTGGATTATGATCCAGTAGAGATTTTCTTTTGTTTCTTTGTTGTTCTTGGTTGTCTCTTTGATAGGTGCTGGCGAAGCTGCAAGAGAAATGGAAGTCTGTGGAGAAGCAACCATACCCGGCAATGTATTCTAGCGTTTCGGGTGGAATTACTCTTGATCCAGCCATGATGGTTATTCCAATTGATGATCACATGGTTCACAGAGGACATGGAGTTTTCGATACTGCAATGCTTATGGATGGGTAGGCACAACATTTGATAAGATGATAACTAAGTTATAATTGCATATAATATGGATTATTTCTTCTAATAATAGTTAGAGCTGGTGATTTTTTTCGGGGCATGCTTTTCCTGCGGTTTCTCATTATTATTGAATCTTCCTGCCATCCAATTAGTAAAAATTGGAAAGAAGTGCTCAATAGAACTCTTCAATGAGATAAATTGGGTAGGTCCTTTGGTAAAGTGAACCAGTAAACAGTATTACTACTTTCTATTTCGATGGCTGGTGGACATAAAGATTCACAGTGATGGGTTTGTTCCCTTAGGTCAATTTGTTGACACTTGATGGATGCACCTAATAGTAATGTCATGGATTCAATTTAGCTTTATCATTTGTAGTAGATATGGAAGCAGCAGGATTAAAAGGACAAGTGAAATAGCCCATGACTTTTATCAATGAATAATTTATTGCCTTTCTTGCAAATTCTGATGTCAAGAATGTTAGAAAGATGAACTTATTTTTGAGAGTTAAAATTTGCGTACCCTTTGCAGATACTTATATGAACTAGATACCCATTTGGACCGATTCCTGAGGTCTGCATCGAAAGCAAAGATTTCTTCTCCTTTCCCTCGTGAAACTTTGCGAAGCATACTTATTCAGATGACAGCAGCATCGAAGTGCCGAAAGGGCTCGATCAGATACTGGTTGACTGCAGGTCCTGGAGATTTCTTGCTATCACCAGGAGGCTGTCCAGAACCTGCATTCTATGCTGTAGTCATTGATGATGACTTCTCACAGTGCAAGGGAGGTGTGAAAGTTATTACATCCACTGTACCAATGAAACCTCCTTTGTTTGCTACCATGAAGAATGTGAATTATCTCCCCAATGTTCTCTCCAAAATGGAAGCAGAAGACAAGGGTGCCTTTGCCTCAATCTGGGTCGATGAGGAAGGTTATATTGCAGAGGGCCCTAATGTTAATGTTGCATTCATAAGCAGGAGCAAGGAGTTGCTGCTTCCCTCATTTGATAAGATCCTTGGTGGTTGCACTGCCAAGAGGCTTCTAGCACTGGCACCCAAGCTGGTGGAGAAGGGTCTTCTTAAAAGTGCGAATACTGGAGAAATAACAATTAGTGAAGCTAAAGATTCAGCTGAAATGATGTATGTGGGAAGTGGGCTTCCCATATTGCCTATCACTGAATGGGATGATCAGCCCATTGGAGATGGTGATGGCTATTCTTCTGACATCTGAATTGCTTGTTACCAAGATATAAATAAATTAATAGATGTACTAACTTGCTGTTCCAATGATCTAATGTTTCCTTGTGTTTGGCAGGACAAGTTGGAGAACTAACACTTGCCCTCTCTGATCTGCTTTGGGAGGATATGATGGCAGGTCCAGAAAGGATCCGTGTTCCATATGAGCAAGTCTGTGCAATTTAAAGAACTTGATCTGTGTGTCTTACTCTTCTTCAGAAGGATTTGTGGCCTCTCATGTGCTGTTCTCAGCTCTCCCCCTGCTTCAAGGCATCTGGAATGATCTAAATTGGGTCCTTAAGCGGTCTGTCTTATTTCTTCTGGTTAATTTATGCTTCTGTTTCTGCATGTAGTGGGAGGGCAGTGATTCTAATGTATGAATCATGTACTTGTTAATCCAATAAGCCTTTGAGTATATCTACTTGCAAGTCAAATGAGCCTAGTTCACGTTTCAAGGACAGTGAATCTGTGCAATGCTTGTGCTGAAAATCTCTCTATTGAGGTACTAGAGAACAATAGAAGCCTGGAAGAGCTCCTCCAATTTCTCCAAGCCAGGTTGTGCACAAATATGCGACCATAGAAGAGTAATAATCATTTCCTGATTTTGGGATAATATAATGGAGGAAGGATGTAATAACCATAGAAGAGTAATAGATGGAAATAATGTTTTAAATTTCTTTTTACAGGAATAATGAAATCTATCTGGTTCTGGAAACTACAGAGGCTGGCATACAAACTATAATATGATTTCAAATGGCCTGTAAAAGAAATTATTGTGATTTTTTTCCATGACAGGGATGGGAAAGCAGTGGGAAAAAATACAATATTTTGTTTTCTCCACAAAAAAAAAAAGGGATGGATAGAAGAGTTGGAGGGGTGATGGGGAAACATACTAATTATCTCTCCAATTTAAGTTCAACATATGGTTTGAGGGAAAACATAGTAGGGTTGATGGTTAAGATTTTGAAATCCTCCTGAATTTATGAAATCATCCTGAATTTATGAAATCATTCTTTTCAATAATTAATTTAATTTGATTAAATATTAGTTTTTATTATTGATTATAATTTATGTGCAGTTGTTAATCAAATTTTATATGAAATTGTTGACATTGTCTAAATATTGTTCATTGCTATTTTATTGCACAATATACATAATTGATTGATTTATATTCTTGTGGTTTAGTTTAAATTTTTTACTCCATTCATCTCAACAAAAAAAAACAAAAAAAAAAAATAATTCCTAAACAGAATTAATTCAAAGATAAATCAAATTAGAGGTTTTAATCCCTAATTTAAAATGGTTTGCTCATAGCACTATACATTTCATTATACAAAAAATATACTTTTTTTTTCAAAAAGTATTGTAAACTATCCTTACATAACACATCTTTATTATTGACTACTATTTTCGGTATGAATGAAGAGGAAGGCTACCATGGAAGACTAATCATTTCTCGATTTTGGAACAATATAATGGATGAAGTAAAATAGAAGGAAATAATATCTTGACTTTCTATTGAAAGGCATGATAACATCCATCTAGTTCTGGCTCTAATATGAGCTGTAATTTTATTTGAAAATGGCTTGCGAAGGAAATCAGTATGATTTTTTTTTTTTTTTTTCCTTGCCTCATGACAGGAATGGAAAAGCAATGGTAGAAAATAAGATATTTCATTTTTTTATAAAAAAAAGATGCAATAAGAGAAGAGGAGGTGGAGTAATGGAGAAATATGCTGATTTTCTCTCCATTTTGGTGAAAAACTAAAGTTAACCTTTCCAATTGTATATTAACAGAAGTAAATTAGATAAGGTAGGATGTCAAGACTCTCTTGAATTAATGCAGTCATTCTTTTTAATAATTAATTTAATTTGGTTAAACATTAATCTATATTATTGATTGTTAACCCAATCTTGCATGAAGTTATATCATGTATAAATGTTGTGGATGCTCTGTCTCAAAACAGAGCATCCTTTCGTTGTCTCCTTTCAAACCTGCGCCCTCCGCTATTTATTTTCCCTTTCTCCGCTTTCTCACCGCCTTATAACTACCGAACCAAAGAATCGCCATCCCTCGTCTAAAAAATGGGAACCCCAGCCCTCATTCGAAGCCGGAGCTCTGTGGACCAGATCTTCAGCTCCACCGGGAGGACCCTACCTGGTTCCGTCGCCGCCGGCCATGCTTGGCCAAACTGATCATAGCCCGACGATTGAGATCTTCCAGCAGGTAGGCGAACATAAACCTCTGTTTTGAGTCTGTGAAAGAGTTCCGTGAAAGAGTCCTCAACCGGACTCGTTGTTTTGATTTCTTCGATGATTCCGCTGCCAAGATCTTGGGGGAGGGTTTTGATCTCTGTTGACAAGAAACGATAGCAAGGCAATTGGTGCAATCGGGTAACTGTAACTGGCTTGAGATACAACGGTGTTCTTATACTAGCGCTTGTTTTGATTCTTTGTGCAGGATTCATCTGTGGTGAAACTTAGGTATCACTGTCAACATCATAGAGGAGGAGAAGAGAATGGTGAAAAGGAAAGCAGGGAAACAGAGCAGAAGCAAGCAATAGTTCCAGCAGAACAGAAGCCTCTCATATGATGCAACTCAAGTTGGCAACCTCCAGGAATAAGTAGCATCTTAAAGTTTTCTTGCATTTATACACTTCCCTTGGCCTGCATGATAACTATAATGTATTGTTGATATTCAGAAGTAAATGGACTAAGTAGTGAAAATTATTGTAGCAGGTTGTTTGTTACATACAGTTGTATTTCATTCCCAGAACACACTGCAGTTTGAAGCCAAATAACTACTTTGTCCTCTTTGCATTTAATACTTGGCATTGTGGTCATTGACAGGGTGGTGCAAGCCAAGATTTGGATGAGAAGAAAATTGTCATCTCTTTAGAAATGGTAAATATTTTTATCATACTAATCGATAAGGTAGCGCAGGGCAAGACAAGTTTTGATAAAAGGAACTCATGCGATGTGTCTAGAAAATGAGTGCAGAGATGCTTGGAACTCAAATGCGATGGTCCTTTGAGTGTGGTGAATGAGCATGGGAGGGAGGGAATTAGAAACTCTCTTTATTTCAGCTTCGAGCCTGTATGCAATGATAATATAAGGAGATGATCAAGTTTCGAAATTGGAGGAGTGAGCTAGGTTATACAAAAATATTAAGGGGTAACTATATTTACTTCAAATAATTGAAGCAAATCTTGCTTGCTGAAAGACTTGAGAGGGTCGCTGCCAAGGACGTCGGGCGTCGGGCATCTGGAGCGCTAATATAATTTGGTCTTAAGGTGATGCTGAAGAAACACTGGTTAATAAATGACAGGCTAGGAGAAGGACAAAAATATGAAATAGAAGAGGTGAAGTAGCTCGTAGTAAACCACTATGAAACACTCGGGGATCCATATTCCATAGCAAGCAGATACCGAAGCTATCGCTTGGATCTGTCATGATTACACACTCTTTGAGCGCACTTGTATCAGATGCATATAGCCTCCAGATTGCAAAGACTTAAAAAAGTATTGGAGACGCAATATTCAAAGACTCGCAGAAGGACTCGGTGGAGACATGCACACAAGTCTGTCCTTTGGAACTTTCTGGTACGATCACAAACAGATAAGAATAGTTCAACGGGGAATGCCACTGTAAATAATATCACGCTCAATGGAGAATATCTCTGAAAATATGACAATCATATTTAGGATGATCATGCTTGTCACAAGCTGTGAGAAAGCTTTCAAATTTTCTTGGAAGCAGAAAATAAAGGAAGAACCGGTAGGATCACAAACAGATGAGAATAGTTCATTAGGGAATGGTACTGCAAATATGACATGATTGCCAAAATTACCATGCTCAATGGGGGATCTCTGAAAATATGACAGGATTGCTAGAAATATCAGTCAGAGTTTTAGGATGGTCATGCTTGTCACAAGCTGTGAGAAAGCTTTCAAATTTTCTTGAAAGCAGGAAATAAGTGGAGAAGGAAAATGAAGATGATGATGAAAAAGAATGAAAAATTCTCTGCAGATAGCTTGCCGGTAATAGCAAGCAGATCCATTTGCTTAAAAATCTCTGAATACAGCCAAACTGGTGACACATTTCTTTAACCAACAAGATTCAACTCCTTCCTCCGTTGTGTGTGTATACATACGTATATAGTATATATATAAACGCGCTGTGATTGTGGGCACTGATACCGAACTTCCAACCTTACAGCCAAAATCTATATCACGCAAACATTATCTGAGTATAAATTTTCGGCAATCATGGAATAAATTCTCTGATCTGGGGAACCTAAGTGTGGAAGAATGTTATATCGAATATCCTCCAAAGTAGACCAGTCCCCGTACATAATCTCTACCTGGCTTTTCTCACCCAACTCCATTTTCCTCTTAAACTTCCACAAGCAAATTCTGACCCAAATGAGGACACAAGGCTTGCTTCAAATGGTGCTAGGAGAAACAACCCCACACACAATGAAAAAAAGGGATTTCCTCTCAGAAAGTTAAAACCAGCAATATAACTTACTGAAAACAGCTCGGATGTTGAACTGCCATAGATAGGTGAATTTATGCAGGACATGATGGTCAGATTACTTCTTGACCATCCACTTCCGTACATTTCAAGAGGCAGCATACATGTAGACTCCATTAACACTGCCTCAGGATAAACATAAGAAAGGGCTGAACTGGGTTGTCCCTTGAAAATATATATGGAGCTCCTAAGCCACGAGGACCCCAGAACTGCATATGATAAACAGATTCACCAAAAATACTCATTTGTTCATAGTTTATACATTTGAAGGCAATTGAAATCACCGATGATCCATTTGCCAACAGCTGGTCCATCTCTGCCTCAATTAATCACCAAAAATAGTTGATAGAAGCAGGTCCTGCACAAAAGTTGCCCTAGCAGTTGCCTGCTTCCGCCTTCTTTCCCTCTCCTCATAACTCAGAGAAGAATCAAAACTGCCAAGAGAAAAATTGTAGATTAGAAAACTACCAAAAAGTATGCTGTGAGGAGGTTTAAGGGCCATTGTTATAGTCCAAACTTAGTGAATTTGTGCATAAAATAAAACTAATTTCCATGTTCAACACATGCATGGCAACAAAAAGGAAAGATTTGGTTTCATGCTTCAGTGAATCAAGGAATGAATTGCTTTTCCAACTAAAAACATTACGCGCTGGAAATTCTCGCAGGCCTACCAGAGTCATGCACGGCAACAAATAATAAGCAGAACAGGTTACAACTGCACCATTTGACAATTATTTCCACAAGTATTCTAGTTTTCTACATCTTGTAAACATCAGAAACGTGATTAAGAATTCAACACAATTAGCATTTGTATGACATACGCAGCATACATTTGCAAGCAAATGATATAAAATGCAAATAACATTGTCAACCTAAGCAGCACTTCTCTAGATCCAAATTACTGAATATGTTAAATTTTTAATAGCGTCACCTGTATATCATGACACAACACAGTCTAATAAAGAAAAATTGTAGCCTGTTTATATCAGTGATTGCACCTTTTAATGTGCTTTGCTGGTTTGTAGCAGAAGATAAATCAATTTATTTTTAATATTATGATGAGAGGAAAAAAAGTCAAATATACAGGTCCCATGTTTTTTTTTTTTTTTTTTTAATACATCTGTTTCAAGTAGCAATTTTAGTTGACCATTAGTGACAAAACCCTTGAACTAAAGCTCAAAAGCCTATACCAAAATGATGGTATCTCCATGTGAAATGTCAACTAGAACATCCAAGGACATATAAAGAGATGCTTCTTATGGTTTACATCACAAAGACTTGCTGATGGCTGAATTGATCTCAACAATCATTTTCAATGTAAGAAATTCACTGATCTAGTACTTGAACAGTCAATATAGTAAGATCTTAAGAAAACCAGAGAATCAGAGCATTTATCCTTATCGACCAGAAAGATTTGCTTGTCTCCATCACAGTAATCTTGGTATTAGACAACATGCCCTCTCTTATCGATAATGAGTTGACTGCATGGGTCAAGATATGCTCCACTTAAGTTTAAGAACATGCTATGACTGTTGTCAGTCTCATGTCATCCCTATATGAATTGGTATAAGAATTCCAGGGTCAAAGCAACCTAGGCCAGAGAGGATTTTGCCATGAAACCAAAAAGACCAATTAAGGACTAGGAAGACCTTCCTTACTAGTCCCAGAGTTTGAGCTCATTCAACTGAGAAGCAACCCTCCAAGTAGCACTGAGAAGCAACTCTCCAAGTACCATAAACTTGGAAAATTCAAGCTAGACAAAGAGGTAAGGAATGGTTCAGTATGTGCAAAAGAACCAAATAAGAACACATTCTTCAACATAAGAATAGTTGCTAAAGTAAATTTGTTGATCATCAGAAGGCAAGAAATTCCCAGAGTGTGCAAGGAAAACTACTTACATGAAGTATTCAAGTCAAGCTTATCAAACAGCTATTGTATGGCTATAAGATGGAATGGGGGGTGACTATGGGTAAGCATGCAAGCACTCACTGTGCCGATGACACAAAAATGGTGTAAGCAGCGCTAATTTCTCTGTCTACATAATCCTCCGCAAAAAAGATAGCAGAAGATTTTTTCCCCCTTTCGCACATAGATCAGTAAACTGTAAAAGACACGCCTCATTGCAAAAGTTTATGTCCTTAACAAATAGGAATCAATGTCAAGCTGCAGAGTATTAAAAGCTTTAAAATTGGCATATCAAGAAGTTTGGCGAGCAGCACATCTTGTTGCAAGCAAAAAAGGAATCTTCTAATTTTACCTTGATTTCCAAGTTTGCGAAAGTGTTGGTTTTTTAATACAAGTATCATCTGCGGTGGGAATGGAAGATTTTGCAGTTTCCTCCACTTCAGTTGTAGGGAAATTCAAAATAAGCGAGGAAAGAAGTGAATCAGTAACTGCAGTTGATGCATTGGTGCCGCCAGAGCAGTAGCCCCCAGATCCAAAGAGCACCTGTAAGTGAGCTTCTCGCAGATCTTTCCCCAGCAGAGAAAGTGCCTGGCTGCTAGGAATAGCAACTCTACGTAATCTTCGACGTCTCTGCAAGTAATTATTAGTTAAAGAAAATGGCTATTAGGGTTATTCTTTGACAGAATGCTATATGCCCATTGGAGAAGCATGACAATGGACAGTGGCTACACAAAAATTTGTGAATGGAAAAGGATATCCTGAACAGATGCCCATGTTGCAGGGTGATATGATTCAGCATGTCCCTTGAAACCTTAACAGAGCAAATGGGGCAGGGCTGGAAAAAAAAAGTTCTGATTAATATTGTTTCTTTGAATTACAGGGATAGCTAAACAATCAATCTCATTGATCATGTATAAAAAGCTGCAAAGTTTAATCATTACAAGGATAACTGCATTTTTAGTTGTATCCTTATATAATAGCTGACTAGAATGCTTAAAGCCTGACAAATAAAAGTACAAGGGTAGTATGGCAAAACTCCAAGAGATCATTAAAAGTTCTTCATGCAATACTGGCTTATAATAATAAATGTAATTCTAGTTTAAGCTTTTTTGAAGTGAAACAGTTGGTGGAGCATATATGGAACAATCAGAAACCATCCCATTTGTCCTGTTATTCTGTTTTGAAATCCAGAGTCCCCAGTCAGAGTGTTGGCAATACTTGCAAGACATCTAAATTTTCAGTTCACAAACACTACAAAAGTGCTGTGCTTTAGTTTACTTCTCTTTAATTAGAGTATATTTTTCCACCATAATGATTTTATTGTGACATAGAATATTGTCTTATTTCTCTTTGGTTTCATTCTTTGTGTTATATTCTTTGCAGATGGGACACACACAGACAACACAAAGGCTGCAAAATAATGTTTAATAGTGTTTCTAGATGTAACTACCTAAGATTTCACCCAAAGAGGCTAGCTAGAAGGTTTTATTTGGGTTTTTTGGTCTTGCATAAGAACCCAAGATCAACTGATCTGAAATTAAATGTATGCCAGCATGAGTTTTCACATACTTTCCTCGTTTAAGCCTCAGCATCCTTGTCAAACTAATAGTCTAAATTTAAATCCAAACAAATCCAATCATAAGTATCATGAGCCATGGTTTAGGTCTGCTCTAATATTATTTACACAATTCAGGACCTCACCCAAAAAGGCTAGTAGGAAGGCATTATTTAAGTTCCTTAACCCTTCATAAATGTTCAAGATTTATCTAATGCACAATTGATATAGGAGTAAACATATGACAGCATAGGCTCTCACACTATATGCAGGACACGCCTTCGGTGAGAAATCTCACCATGATCTCAAATAAATATAGGTGTGGTCCTAAATCATCATCCTATATTATGCTCGAGCCCCTTGGACATTTGCAAAGCAACAGTTTGGTGGAATCAATAGAATAGAAAAATAGTAGAGAAGTAAATTAGAAAAAGTGTAAAATAGCAGTCCTTCACATAAGTAAACAGATATACAGTGAGGATCAAGCATAAATACCAAAAAGTCACGGTGTTAACCAAATGATCATCATATAAAACCAAAAACAATGACCTATTAATTATGAACTAATGAATGATATTCTGTCCTTCTGGAAAACACAATTGGTAGGGTGCAATGATGTCATGAACTTGATGCAAACCTTAGCTCATAATTTGGAATGTTCGAAAACCTCCACAAGCTGAGGCTCGTCAAAAACAAGGATATCTTGGTTCCCTCCAATACGTATGTGAAGTTGTCTTTAATAGACATCTAACTTGACATATGCATTGCTCATGTGAGACAATCCTGTCCATTCTTATATAGCACAACAACTAGAAAAAAAGCGGTGCTCAATCATAAATTTTACTTTTAAAAAAAAATAATGATCACAAATTTGTCATGTGCATGTATGAAAGAGAGCAAGTATAACTCCTCTAACCTTCATGAGAAACATGTCGAGGCTACTATACAAGCTATTCTGATTGATGGCCAAGCACATATATGAGAGAGAGCAAGTATAACTCCTATAACCTTCAAGGAAACATGTCAAGGCTACCGTACAAATTGATCTGGTTGATGGTCAAGCAGCACTAAAATCAACAAAGAAGCTATAAGACCAAGGATGGCCAAACTGTCTCAAACAACTTGGTTTGGGGTGTACTAAACTAAATCGGCCGGTTCGTGAAATGGGATGGTTGTTTAGGTTACTTTGGTTTTGAATTGAGCCAAGCCAGCCTAAACCGAATGAAACTGCCCAGTTCTCCTTGGACTTTTTTCAATCTAAAATTTCATTGCTCTTGCATCTGCATTCATGGAGCATTGACTGAATCACCAATCTAACAAATCAATGAAGCAAATACAAAGAGATGATAGGAAAGATAAAGGAGAAGTAGCTCAACTAGAATACCGGTAACTTTACTCATTAACTATCCCTACCTTTTGTATGAAACGAGACAATCAAACACCTAACCCTTCCACACCACACGGAAGACGTAAAGAAAACAGAAGGAAAATTAAGGCATGAAAATGCGTAACATGCACGACCTTTGGTGCCAAGTTTTCAGCTCTGCATCTCTGATCATTTTATCATAACTGCACCATTTTGTCGCCTTATTTATACAGTTCCTAAACCCTTAATTTTTTTCTAAACCACTATAAGAGCTATAGCCATAGCATGAATAGCTTTATCCGTTCTAAACCTGTAAATGTTAATTGCTAAGCTTGCCAAAAGAATGCATCTTTGCGATTAATATCAAAACATCTGATCGAAATATCAAATCAATCCAAATTTGGGTATCTTTCAGATAAAATTATGGAAAAGAATGTAATTCCAATGATATGAGACAAGGAATTGGATGCTCACGGCGACTTTAGACTCAAAGAGATGCTCGTCTTCCAAATGGGCACACAGCGACGTGATGTCGTGATCCTCGCAGCAGTACGGACATGGGAAATCCGGCCGGACCTCCTCTTCCATCTCGACATCATCGAGCCCGAGACGATCTGCGATATTGAAGACAAAAACACTGATATCAAATATAAATATTTTCTGCCGAGACATGAACAATATCCAGATCAAAGGAGCGATTTTCACGATAAATTCCCAAACCAAAACGTAAAATCGAAGGAGGAGGAGCTAATTTGGAGACCTAATTGGGAGTTCTGGTGGTGCTGCCGCGAGTAGTGCCTCTTAGCGGCGGCAAGGCGAGAAATCCAGAGATCGGAATCCATTGACCGGAGACAAAACAAAGAAGAAGAAGGATCAGATCGCAGAGATTTCGATCCCTCAAGTCCACACCAAGAGCAGGGATCCTTCCCCGTTTCTCCCTCTTCTCTCCTCCTCCTCCTCCTCCTCCTCCAATTTTTTTTTCTTTTTTTCCCGTAACTTTTCAACTTTTTTTCTGAATTTTTTCTTCCGATCCGGCGTTGAAGTTTTCAAGGAGGATAAAAATGGGGTTTTATTGGTTTCTGGTGACCGTGTCCGCGTGCTGACGTGGCAGATGGCGCAAAGAAGACAACATTTTATTGTTTAAAAAAAAAAAAAAAAAACAATACTGTGCAATGGAAAAGGCAACTTTCCTGTCCGACCCAAAAGCGTGACCGGAATAACAACGACGTGGAGCCCACGGGCGGGTGTGAGTTGGGGAATATTTCGAATAACTAAAAGAGATATAAAATTGGTTTTATATCATATAATATTCGCGTTGGGAAGAGGGATAAAGCTGCGCTTCTAATTGGATGCCAGGCTGTGCAATTCTGTCCGTTTGTGGGGCACGTGTCCCTTTCACCGAGAAACTTCTCGCTGGTCAGAGGACGAGCCGTTCGTGCGACGAACGGCCACAAATTAGTCCGATTTTGTTGACTAGCACGATTTATCGGTCAAGTTGCCGAGGAAATGCACACAAGTTTGGGTGGTGATTTTTTCTTCATGGATTTGGTATTTGGTGACGTGATTGCTTATCAGAATGATCATCGCTAAAAAAAAAAAAAAATATTTCATACGCATCATCCATGCAATTATACTTAGAATTAGATGTACATGATATCACACGCACGCAATTATAGTTAGAATTAGACGTACAATAATAGTTAATTAATGATCATTTATCAAATGAAAGTGTAATGTTGCTGGGTATATTCTGTCCATATAGTTAATAAAATATTTTATTAATTATTTTTAAAAAAAATATCGGATTAAAAATCTTAAATATAACTTATAAATCGTTTATCATCTCTATTAAAAATATATAGTGTTAGATTGATTAATAAATATTATATATATTTATTTTAATTAACACAGCTAAAAAAATTAATTTTTTAACAAGTATCATTCAAAGAAAAAAAAATAATATTTATTAATATGTTTAATTTTTTAAATATTTTTATGATGGCTCTTGGTATTTCATTTAACTTTTATAACTAAAAAAAGATCATTTAATATATTAAAAATGATTAAAAAATTAAAAAATTTAGAGCTAATTTTTAAAAAAAATAGCTTTTATTCTGCAATCGATCCAATTTGATTGAATTAGTTTCATGATAGTATTAATTTGATTCTATATCCAAAATTTTGTAACTGATCTTAATTAGGTCGATTCTTAGTTTTAGCCTAAAATTCTGATTAGTGATCAATGACTTGGATTCAAGCTCTACCTTCGCTTGATTTTTGAATAAAGTTTCATCTAATCTTGATTCTCAAATAAAAAATATTAGTCATTTATGAACAAAATAGATATTTAATTATTAATACATGTTGTTTCTTCATATGGCAATTAGAAGGAATAAATGATGGCTGCCATTTTTATTATGATAGTACATAATTGTTGACGTAAGGATTTCGCTTTATAAAACCCAATTCCAAGTTGATATGTTGCATGATCATAAAGAATTTACGAGCATATTAATAATTCAAGTAAATAAGGTATTTAATGGATGATTATAATCTTGTCAACTATTAGATAAAATGTTTTTAAAATTATCCAACTAAAATGGATCGAAAATTTTGTGCCATCTAACTCTAATTTGAGAGAGATATGAGTTTATAGGTAATATATTGCATGATGACCACCAAGCTTTGATGACAATACACCATAACGTTGGCAATGTACCATTTGCAATGCTAATAATCATTATCAACATCAAAGAAGAATCCGTGACACGAATTGCAAATGGATTAATTATAAGTCTCTCCTGCTCATCTAAGATACCAAGTATCAATTCTTAAATGATGTTTTAATGAAAAACTTAAACTTATATAATTATTATGCAAGGGAGCCTCTCCTTCACTTGAATGTGAGTATGAGTTAAGTTGGGTTAGATTCGGATCAAGCTGGATTCAAACTTGAGCCAAATATGACTAATCCGGACCTAGCTTGATCAAATTCTTAGCATGATCTAACTTTATATATATATTATAATTATATAATATATAAAATATGTGTATGATATAGTGTAAGAAGAAAAAGTGATAGGATGATAAGCGTTTTAGCTTCTAATTTAAAGATTTTGGGTTTGATTTTTTTCAATATATTTTTAAAAAATATATTTTATATTAAAATAAATATAATATATATATATAATAAATATAAATAAAATAAATAAAAAATATATATTTAAAAATATATATTTTGGTTTAGGTGAGGTTTAATCTAAAATTTGAAGGATCTAAAAATTTAAACTCAATTTAGTTTTATGTACAAAAAAAAAATAAGACTTGAGTTTTGAAATTTTTAAAACCATCCTACTCATACCAACCACCACCATCTCCCCCCCACTCTCTCTCTCTCTCTCACACAAAAAGGACCAAAAAAAAAAAAAAAACACCCTTTTGACCTTTAAATACCATTGTCATTGTTTTAACCTCCATTTGCAACAAAACTTTAGCTGTCTTAATGTTGCTTATCGCTATACTTTCTTTCTTTTTTTTTTTTTTTTTTCCTCAAAAGCAGCCCGACTTAGTTCATAAATATTTTTTTAATGATTAAACTAATAATTACCGTAGCACCGCTCGCCGCATATCTTGACATAAAAAAAAATAAACAATTAGAAATTTTCTACAGATATTGCAGTTAATTAACTAATGACCCTTTGTTCCCCTATTTAATCAGATTGATAGCGAAGATGCCTCTCTTTTTTTTTTTTTAAGTCATTGGGGAGATCTAGGCAGGAGGGTTCAAAGAATTGGGTCAACCCGTAGGGTTCACAGAATTAGGGTCAACCCGTTGCATCCGAGCAAATTGGTGCTGCCAGCGAAGCTCGGTTTGCAAAATAAAAAAAAGAAAAAAAAAAAATCAAACAATCAAATAATTAAATGTTATTTTCATTACGCTACCTTTACTGGAACCCAAGGTTGATGAAATATCATCAAATAATTAAATCGTATACCATTCGTTATTTTAAACTTTGCCGGGCCCACGAATCTCATCCGTGAAAAAGAAATCCATATCTCTAATATATCCTTCCATAATCCACCTTGTCAATTATCCTGCGGTCATACTCTCGCCACTTTCGGGGACCTCCTCTCAGAAAGTTGTGACATAAATTAATCGATATTATAAGGGTAGATCCCACCATCAGGAATCCGATAGTAAACCTCGTCAGCGGTTGGCCAATGGCCGGAAAATTTACTAGGTTGCCATTACCGGTGTACCCGCCGTATGCTACGTTACCCGAGGGCATTCTCGTAAACAATGCAGCTTCCAGACGGTACCGGGGCGTAGCGTTCGAAATGGTAGAGAGATGCTCGGGGCCCAGTCGTATCGCCCGACGCAGGCTGCGACAACGTGGCACGAAATGAATGGTTATTTGCACTAAAGTCCTGTCATTCATTGCATGACCCCACCAAAACTTCCAATTGCCTTGTGCCACCACGTAAACGGAACCACTTTGCTACCATAGTTGCGCCACGTAGTATGGCGCATCGAAATGAGAAAGGACCGCCAATAACTAATTAAGCCAATTTAAGTTATACCTCGGCCAAGAATAAATAATAGAACATTTCCCACGTCAACACGATCCATCAGGAAAAGAAATTCATCGTAACCGTCTCTCAGTAAGGGCACAACTCAACTTAAACTGCTCCGAGGGATATTGTAAGCGCAGTCCCGGATCGAGGAACGCAACTACCCTGGCCGGCCCTCCGCTTTCCCAATTCCAAATTCCTGAAAAAAGAGAGGGAGAGTCTCTATTTAGTTCCCATTGCCTTGTCCGACGTCTTTCTGGATTAGGGTTAGGGTTTTTATTTGGTTCTTAGAAAATTTCCAGGGCTAGGGTTTCGGTGAGTGCAGGAATGGCGACGGTGGGCGGGCAACAGCAGCAGGGAGGAGGGGCGGCGAAGCCGGCGATGAGGAAGCCGGTGTTCACGAAAGTGGACCAGCTGAAGCCTGGGACGAGCGGCCACACGCTCACGGTCAAGGTGGTCAGCTCCAAGACGGTGCTCCAGAAGGGCCGTGCCGCCTCCGCCTACCTACGCCAGACCCGGATCGCCGAGTGCCTCGTCGGTGACGAGACCGGCACCATCGTCTTCACCGCCCGCAACGAACAGGGTTCGATTCTCGTCCTTCCTTTCCTTTTCCCATTCCAAGCGCTTGTTTGCGTTGAAATCTTGTTCATGTAATCTAGATTTCTAGATCGGAACACTAGATCTTGCTTCGGAGACTTACGAGAGGAAGTAAAGGTGGTCGCTTGATCAGGAGATCGGAAAAAGCTCGTGTGTAAACCCTAGTTTTGAATTGGATCTTTTAATTCACTTCCGTGAAGGGTTTATACGGAGATTTTTTTGATTACTGCCTCTTTGTGGGTAAGGGAAGCCCTACTTCTGAAACAGCAGAGAAAGCCCTCTATTCTGTCATGTGATGTTGAGCGAATACTTAATCTTGTTACATGGGAACTTCATGACCTTTGGCAGGCAGAAGGGTGTCATCCTTACTCACCAAAAGGTCATTGCTTTTAACCTGGTTATTCTTACGGTCCTCGAAGACAAGCTTTCATGTTGGATTGCCCCTTAGATTTTAGGATGAGAAGAAAATCGAATCCATGGAGTGGACGTGCATGCTATGCTATTGTTTTCAAATGAATGCTCTACCATTCTGTTCTTCTAAAATGAGGGGAAAAACATGAAAAAAATTTGGAATGCCTCTTTCTGCAGTATTGCCTTTTTGCAGGATTAGAGTAAGTTTTGGTTCCAGGTAGGATTGAAGTTTTTGGAACTTGGACAGTAAAACAATTTTGGGAGAAAAATTGTTGGAAAATGCGATTAGAAAAACAAAAACAAAATTAATTAATCAATGATATCTACAAATCTTGGACGATTCTGACTATTTAGCATACCATTGACTGGTGTACCCATGCCTTGCTGCAATTAGAATTACATTTAAGTGGCCAACACTATAAACATGTGGAACTGACCATGATAACGAACTCATGAACTCTAATCAAATCCATGAAACATGGGATATTTTTCTGGTCTTATAATTTTTAGATCTAATATATAAAATTTAACTCAGAAATCAACTTTTTTTGAACTCAATAAGTTGACTGAAGCTATAGATCTGAAGGAGCGAGATGCTTTTTTAACAGTTTTAGTTTGCTAAATTTGTGATTTTCGGACAGTGGTCTAATTGCTTCATTCACGACTTAATAAACTCTAGCACTGGCCCCATTTTAACACGAGTTTTCTCTAAATGTCCCATAATTTGGCTGTTTGATGCATGTCTGGGCGTACGTGCACTTGTCAAAAAAGGCTATCTACATGCATTCTTTAGCTCCGGTGGACCTCAGCAAAATGGTGCAACTTGTTCCTGTTGTTTTGTGTTATGTCTGAGCAGTGTGTGATTCTAGATAACTTTTGTTTATATGCTTTTGAGGGATATGGTTCTTGTAACTTGAAAACTTCTCTCACAAGGAAAAACAAAAATATGATTTTCTTTTTTCTTTTCTTTTTTTTTTGCACAACTGCTGAAATGTAAAGAACACAAGTGCATTCTGCTTTTTATTTTTTTTGGGACATATCATTTGACAGTTTTCAGACATTTGACTGAATCACAAGTTTTTAATGTATAATGGAAATGTCCAAGTAGCTACAACTTACAGCAGTTAAACTGCAAGGGACATGTGGTGGGTATTTACTAGTTTAATGTAATTGATTAAGATCAATCATTAAAATCTTCTTTATTCTGCATAAAGACTTTCCTAATGCTTAAAAATATTAATTTCTATGCAAACTGTGTTACCTGGATTTTTTTTTCATATCCTAAATTTATTCTAATTTATGGATATGCTTGCATCCATACAAGAGGCACATATATGCACTGGCTGCACAAAGAGTTTTGGTTTTGATGTGCTCAACTAAAGCCTGAATAAAATATTCAATTTAGTTTAAGCAGCTGGTTTTCAATTCATTGATATGAATAACAAAATGGTTGAGCAGGTGAAATTTGTAGCTACTTGATTGACAATTTTCCGCCAATGGAGCATCTTTTCTTGGAATGGCAATATTTAAACTGGACCTAACAACTCAGACAAGCAGGCAGCTGAAGCATACCCCACTCCTCTCTCTCTCTCTCTCTCTCTCACACACACACACACACTTGCGATACCCTCTCTGCCTTCCCTAATCCCTTTTCTGACCAGCTTCTGTGACTCTCTGTTACTGGATCCAAGCACAGGCTACTCTAATGCTGTAAATGCTGCAAAGCTATGACTGAGGCCTCCACAAGCCTCCCTTATAACACCTCAACAATGGCTTGGCTTCCATCCTTATTTGTTATCTTTAAATTTTTTATTGACTGCATTGATGGGTTTCAAGTTCTTATGAAAAACATTGGTCGGGTTTATGTATGCTTT